>PVIH01023518.1:0-24657 GCA_004025045.1 Sigmodon hispidus | reverse complement strand
TTGAACTCTGTTTGTTATGCTTGTATCTGTGGTTCCAGCTTTTTTCTTCAGGTTTTCTATTTCCATCTTTGCCTCATTTTGTGCCTTTTTTATTGCTTCCATTTCGGCTTTTAGTTCCTGGCATGTTTCTTTCACAGATTTGTTCATTTCTTCCAATTTTTTGTTTGTATTTTCTTCTATTTCTTTAAGGCTTTTTTTCGTATCTTCTTTGAGAGCTTCGAGGCTTTTTTTCATATCTTCTTTGAGAGCTTCGATGATCATCAAAAAGGAATTTTTGGTGTTGCTTCCTTCTGTTTCCTGTTCATTGCTCAGTTCAGGTCTTGTATTTGTAAGATCGCCACTCTCTTCTGGAGTTACCCTATTGCCCTTTGTATTATTATGTAATTTCTTGCACTGACGTTTGCCCATGGCTTCAGTGGTTCACGATTAGATGGGTCCTGGTCAGTTGTGGCACTTTGGTTTGTGTGTCTCCTGTCACCTCTCTGGTCAGGGTTCGAATCCGCCCCTCAGAGACCTCTGCAGTTGGTTTGCTCAGTTCACTCAGTTCGGGGTTGCAGTAGGGACCCTTGCAGTTACCCTCAGCAGCAGCAGGAGCTGTGGGTGTGGCCAGGTGCAGAGTTCAGCTGCCCCCTGCTCCAGAGTGTGCTGGGACGCTGCAGAGAGCACCGGTCCCGGCGGCGGAACCGGAAGCAATCAGTCAGGTGTTTTTCTAGACTGAGTGTGATCCAAGGTGTCATTCCAAGGTGTTTCAGATTCCAACCTGTTCAGTGGTTGTGGTTTGTAGCTTGGATATTCTTTGCTTTTTGCTTTTTTTGTTTAGAGTCCACTAATGAGTGGGTACATCCCCTGATTATCTTTCTGGGTTTGAGATACCTCGTTCAGGAGGATATTGTCCAAATCCATCCATTTGCCTGCAAATTTTAGGATATTATTTTTCCTTACTACTAAGTAGTACTCAATTGTGTAGATGTACCACAGTTTGTTAATCCATTCGTCAGTTGAGGGGCATTAGGTTGTTTCCAGATTCTTGCTGCTACAAATAATGCTGCTACAAACATAGTTGAGTTAATGCCTTTGGAGTGTGACTGTGCACCTTTAGGGTATACACCCAGAAGTGGTATTGCTGGATCCTTGGGAAGACTGATTCCCAGTTTTCTGAGGAACTGCAATACTGCATTCCAGAGCGGCTGAACAAGCTTAGGGTAGTGAACACCAACAATGAAGTAGTGTTCCCCTTGCTCCACAACTCTCCAGCATAGGCTGTCATTTGTGTCTTTTATCTTAGATAATCTGACAGGTGTCAGGTGGTATCTCAAAGTTGTTTTGATTTGCATTTCTCTGATGACCTAAGATGTTGAGCACTTATTCAAGTCCCTTTCAGTCCTTTGTAATTCTTCTGCTGAGAATTCCCTTTTTAGTTCTGAACCCCATTTTTTGATTGGGTTATTCAATGTTTTGGGCTCTAGATTCTTGAGTTCTTTATATATGTTAGAGATCAATCCCCTATCACTTGTATGGTTGCTGAAAATCTTTTACCATTCTCTAGGCTATTGTTTTGTCCTTTGACAGTGTCTTTGGCTTTACAAAAGCTTCTCAGTTTCAGCAGGTCCCATTTATTGATTGCTGTTCTTAGTGTTTGTGACACTGGTGTTATATTTAGAAAGTGGTCGCTTGTGCCAATTCATAGAAGGGTATTTCCCACGTTCTTTTCTATTAATTGAGAGTGGTTGGGTTTATTTTGAGGTCTGTGATCCACTTGGATTTGAGTTTAGTGCAGGGTGACAGGCTTGGATATATTTGAATTTTTCTTCACACTACCAACCAGCTATGCCAACACCATTTGTTAAAGATACTATCTTTTTTCCATTGAATATTTTGGGCCTCTTTGTTGAAGTCAGATGTTCATAGGTTTTTGGGTTAATACCTGGATACTCAATTCTATTCCATTGATCCACAAGTGTGTTTTTATGTCAGTACCAGGCTGTTTTTATTACTGTAGCTCTATAGTATAACTTGAAGTTGGGGATGGTGATGCCTTCTGAGGTTCTTTTGTTGAGCAAAATTGTTTTGGCAATACTGTCTTTCCTGTTATTCTAAATGAAATTGAATATTGTTTTTTTCAAGGTCCACAATATATTGCGTTGGGCTTTTGATGGGCAGTGCATTGAATCTGTAGATGGCTTTTGGTAGAATTGCCATTTTTACTATGTTGATTCTACCTGTCCAGGAACATGGAAGATCTTTCCATTTTCTGATATCTTCTTCAATTTCTTTCTTCAGTGATTTAAAATTTTTGTCAAATAGATCTGTTACTTCTTTGGTTATGGTTACTCCAAGGTATTTAATGTTATTAGCAGCTAAGGTGATGTTTCCCTTATTTCTTTTTCAGCCCTTTTATCATTAGTGTATAGGATGCTACTGATTTATTTGAGTTAATCTTGTATCCTGCTACATTGCTGAAGGTGTATCAGTTGTAGAAGTTTCCTGGTAGAATTTTGTGGGTCACTTATGTATATAATCATATCATCTGCAAATAGAGATAGTTTCACTTCTGTTCCAATTTGTATTCCCTTAATCTCCTTTTGTCTTCTTATTGCTTCAGCTAAAGCTTCAAGAAGTATATTGAATAGATAAGGGGAGAGAGGACATCCTTGTTTAGTTCCTGATTTCAGTGGGATTGCTTTGATTTTTTTTTCCATTAAGTTTGATACTGGCTGTCGACTTCTTGTAAATCACCTTTATTACATTTATCTATTTTCCCTATATTCTTGTTGTCTCCTTTTATCATAAAAACTGCTGAATTTTGTGAAATTCAGCATCTAAGGATATGATCATGTGGTTTTTTTCCCTTCAGTTTGTTTATAAGATGGATGACATTTATGGTTTTTCTAATGTAGAACCATCCCTGCACTTCTGGGATGAAGCCTACTTGATGGTGGTGGATGATATTTTTATATGTTGTTGTATAGAGTTTGCCAGAATTTTGTTGAGAATTTTCACATCAATATTCCTGTGGGAAATTGGTCTCTAATTCTCCTTCTTTGTTGGGTCTTTGAGTGGCTTGGGTATTAGGGTAATTGTGGCCTCATAAAAAGAGTTTGGCAATACTCCTTCAGTTTCTACTGTGTGAAATAGTTTGAGGAGTACTGGTAATAGCTCCTCTTTGAATGTCTGGTAGAACTCTGCACTGAAACCATCGGGACCTGAGCTTTTCTTACTTGGGAGGCTTTTAATGACAGCTTCAATTTCCTTTAGAGTTATAGGTCTGTTTAGGTATTTAACCTGATCTTGATTTAATTTTGGTAAATGGTGCCTGTCCAAGAAGCTGTCCATTTCCTCTAGGTTTTCCATTTTTGTAGAGTATAGATTTTTCAAAGTTTTACCTGATAATTCTCTGATTTCCTGGGAATCTGTTGTTATATCCCTATTTCATTTCTGATTTTGTTGATTTGGATACTCTTTTTCTCTTTCTCTGCTTCTTGGTTAGTTTGGATAATGGTCTATCTATCTTCTTGACTTTCTGAAAGAACCAACTCTTTGATTCATTGATTCTTTGTATTGTTCTTTTTGTTTCAGTTGTATTGATTTCAGTTCTATGTTTCATTATGGCCTGCTGTCTACTTCTTCTAGGTGAGTTTGCTTCTAATTGTTCTAAGGCTTTCAACTGTGCTGTTAGTTCTCTAGTGTGGGATTTCTCTAGGTTTTTCATATAGACATCTAGTGCCATGAATTTTCCTCTTAAGACTGCTTTCACTGTGTTCCACAAGTTTGGGTATGTTGTGTATTAATTTGTGTTAAATTCTAGGAAGAGTTTGATTTCTTTCTTAACTTTTTCCTTGACCATGAAGTGGTGTAGCTGAGTGATATTTAGTTTCCATGAGTTGGTAGGCTTTCTGTGATTTTTGATATTGTTGAACTCTAACTTTAGGCCTGGTGGTCTGATATGATACAAGGGATTATTTTCAATTTTTTGTATCTATTCATATTTGCTTTATGACTAATTATGTGTCATAAACTTACTTTACAGAAAGTTTCATGTGGTGCTGAAAAATATGCATATCACCTTGTGTTTTGGTGGAAGCTTCTATAGAAATCTATTAAATCCATTTGTATCATAACCTCTTTTAGACTCCTTATTTCTCTGTTGAGTCTCTGTCTGGTTGACCTATCCAGGGGTGAAAGTGGGGTATTGAAGTCTCTCACTGTTAGGGTTTGAGAGTTGATGTGGGATTTGAGCTTAGTTGTGTTTCTTTTTCATAGATTGGTGCCCTTATATTATAGACATAAATATTGAGAATTGAAATCTCATCTTTATCAATTCTCCCTAAGATGAATAGGTAATTTCCATCCTGGTCTCTATTAACTGATTTTAGATTGAATTCTACCTTGTTAGATATTAGAATGGCAATACCAGCTTGTTTTTTAGGACCATTTGATTAGAAAATCTTTTCTCATTCATTTACTCTGATCTTGTGTTTATCTTTGTGGTTGAGGTATGTTTCTTGTATGCAACAGAAGGATGGCTTCTGTTTTTGTATCCATCATGTTAGTGTGTGTCTTTTCATAGGTGATTTGAGTCCAATGATAGTAAGAAATATTAATGACCACTGATTGATATTTCCTGCTATTTTTGGTGGTAACTTGTATGTATTTCCTTTCTCTGGGCTATTCTTCTGTGGGATTATTGATTGTTTGTGGTTTCATGAGTTATGTGGGATTCTTAGTTTGGACTTTTTCCTCTAATGCTTTCTGGAGGGCCAGATTGGTAGATAGGTATTGTTTCAGTCTGACTTTGTCATGAAATATCTTGTTTACTCCATCTATGGTAATTGATAATTTTGCTGGGTATAGCATTCTAGGTTGCCAGCCATGCTCATTTAGTGACTGTATAACTTCTGACTAAGCCCTTCTAGCTTTCATTGTTTCCACTGAAAAGTCAGGTGTTATTCTGATGGGTCTGCCCTTATAAGTAAGTTGGCCCGTTTCTTGGCAGCTCTTAAATTTTTTTCTTCATTCTGTATGTTTTGTGGTTTGATTATTGTTTGGCAAGCTGACTTTTTTGGGGGTCATATCTATTTCGTGTTCTGTAAGCTTCTTGTATCTCTATAGGCATTTCCTTCTTCAAGTTAGGAAAGTTTTCTTCAATGATTTTATTGAATCCATAATCTGTGCCTTTGAGCTGGTATTCTTCTCCTTCTTCTATTCCTATTATTCTCAAGTTAGGTCTTTTCTAGGTGTCCCAGTTTTCGTGAACATTTTGAGTAATGGCTTTTTTGGTTTTAGTATTTTCTTTGACTGTTGTATTTATTTCTTCTACTGAGTCTTCAACTCCAGAGATTCTTTCTTCCATCTCTTGGATTCTGTTGGTTATGGTTGTACCCGTAGTTCCAACTCTTTTCTTCAGGTTTTCTATTTCCATCTTTTCCTCATTTTGTGCCTTTTTAATTGCTTCTATTTCAGTTTTTAGTTTCTGGAATGTTTCTTTGATTTTTTGGTTTACCTTAATGGTTTTCTTTCAAGGATTTGTTCATAGAAGTTCCTTGGAAGAATTTTTTGGGTCACTTATGTATACAATCATATCATCTGCAAATAGAGATAGTTTCATTTCTTCTTTTCTAATTTGTATCCCCTTAATCTCCTTTCCTTCTCTTATTGCTTTAGCTAAAACTTTGAGAACTATATTGAATAGATAAGGGGAGAGAGGACATCCTTGTCTAGTTCCTGATTTTAGTGGGATTGCTTTGAGTTTTTTCCATTAAGTTTGATACTGGCTGTAGGCTTCTTATAAATTGCCTTTATTGTATTTAGGCATTATCTCTGTATTCCTGATCTCTCCAGGGCTTTAATCATAAAGGAGTGTTGGATTTTGTGAAAGGCTTTTTCAGCATCTAAGGATATGATCATGTGGTTTTGTTCCTTTAGTTTGTTTACATGATGGATAACATTCACTGTTTTTCGTATGTTAAACCAGCCCTGCATTTCTGGGATGAAGCCTACTTGGTCGTGGTGGTAGATATTTTTCATACACTGTTGTATATGGTTTGCTAAAATTTTGTTGAGAAATTTAGCATCAATATTCCTGTGGGAAATTGGTCTCTAATTCTCCTTCTTTGCTGTTTCTTTGAGTGGCCTGGGTATTAGGGTAATTGTGGCCTCATAAAAGGAATTTGGCAATATTCCTTCAGTTTCTACTGTGTGAAATAGTTTGAGGAGTAATGGTAGTAATTCTTCTTTGAATGTGTGGTAGAATTTGGCACTGAAACCATCTGGACCAGGGTTTTAAATTTTGGGGAGGCTTTTAATAACAGCTTCAATTTCCTTAAGGGTTATAGGCCTGTTTAGGTAATTAACCTGATCTTCATTTAATTTTGGTAGATTGTACCTGTCCAGAAAGCTGTCCATTTCTTCTAGGTTTTCCATTTTTGTGGAATACAGATTTTCAAAGTATGCTCTGATAATTCTCTGGATTTCTTGGGGGTCTGTTGTTATATCTCCCTTTTCATTTCTGATTTTGTTGATTTGAACACTCTCTCTCTGCTTTTTGATTAGTTTGGCTAAGGGCTTATCTATCTTGTTGACTTTCTCAAAGAACCAACTCTTAGATTCATTGATTCTTTGTATTGTTCTTTTTGTTTCAATTGTATTGATTTCAGCTCTAAGTTTGATTTTTTCCTGCCGTCTACTCCTTCTAAGTGAGTTCGATTCTAATTGTTCTAAGGCTTTCATCTGAGCTGTTAGATATCTAGTGTGGGATTTCTCTAGGTTTTTCATGTAGGTATCTTAAGGGAATTTTTTAAATCTTCTTTGAAGTCTTCAATGATTTTCATAAAGGTGTTTTTGATGTTTCCTTCTGTCTCCTCTTCATTGCTCTTTTCTGGTTTTTTAATTGTAAATCACCAGTTTCTTCTGGAGTTGCCTTGTTGTTCTTTATAGTATTATATGTATTTTTGCACTGGCATCTGCCCATTGCTTCAGTGGTTCACGATTAGATGCTTCCTAGTCAGTTGTGGCAAGAGGGCTTGTGTTTCTCCAGTCTCTTCTGAGCAGGGGGTCTGCTTGATCTCTGACTCTTCTCTGGGCAGGGGTCTGAATTTCTTGGGCTCAGTTCTTCTCTGCTGATGCAGTTGTAGGTGGGGCTGGCCGTGCAAGGTTCCTCTTTTAGGAGTGGCTGGAGAAGCCCCACACAGCCAAACCCTAGTTCTGTCTGCTAAGGAGAGTCTTGGGTCCAGTACCACAGACTAATCCTGGTCTGGATCGCTTCATTTCTATGGCTGAGTAGTGCATTTTGAAGTCAGCCATTTTGGTACCTTCAACACTGCTCTTTTTATTCAGGATTCCTTTGGCCATTTCTCCTTTTCTCTCTTGAGTGCTTTTCTCTGTGTGTTTGTGTGTGTATATGTGTGTTTCTTTATAATGTTTAACTTTTTTCTAGTTCTGTGGGAGAGTAAGTGGAAGTAATGTACTAGATTAGAACTCTAGGTAATTTCAAAGAATATGGTCATTTTCACAGTAATTTGCTGATTTTTAGACACGGGAGGCCATTCTCTATTCCAGTGTGTTCTTCATCCTTTAGGGTTTACGGTTTTTTTTCAGTGCGATTCTTAACTTTTGTGATTATGCTTATTCTTAGGTTTTTATTATTTGAGGCTATTATGAATATAATATTTGTACCTTAAATTTTCTCCCTACTGCTTTTCTGGCAATAGTATAAGATGTAGGAGTTATCTGGTAGAATCTTAAGGTCTTTTAAGACCACTGTCATTGGCAAAAAAATATATATATATATATATATATTATTTTGACCCTTTTCTTTTCTATTTCCTCTGGCTAAAATTTCAAGTATCTTTTTCTTTTCTTTTCTTTTCTTTTCTTTTCTTTTCTTTTCTTTTCTTTTCTTTTCTCTTCTCTTGCTTTCTTTCAAGATGCTGTCTCACTTTATGGATAAGTCTGGTTCAAAAATGCAGAGATCTGTCTGCCTCTGCCTCCCCAGTGCTGGAATTTAAAGCATGCACCTTCACACCCAGTGGAGGTCTAGTATTTTATTCAATAATAATGGCCAGAATTGAGTCTTTGCCTCATTGTCAATGCCAGAGAAAATGTTTTTAGTTTTTTTCCTAGTCAGCAGAATGATGCCTATCAGTTTGTTGTGCATAGTCTTTACTATGCAGAGGTGTATTATTTCTGTTCTCAGTTTCTTCAGGTCTTTTTTCAATGGAGAAATACCTGAATTTGTCAAATGCTTTCTACCTCTACTGAAGGATCCCATGCTTCAGCACATGCTGCCTAAATTGTCAGACTGTCCTTCCATTTGAGAGCAGGAGGCAACTTAATCTTAATGCACAATCTCTTAATGCAGGAATGAAATTTGTGAATTTTTTGAGTACTTTTGTGTCTATGTTCATCAAAGAAATTGTGTTACATTTTTTGTGTGTCCTCTGGTTTTGGTGTCATGGTATACTGACTGGTTAACTGCTCCACTTGAGCATTTCCTTCCACTCACAGGAGTGAGGAAACATTCCTTCCTTCTCTAGTTTATGCAGTAGCATGAGAAATATTTGTTAGTCCCCTTCTAAAGGTTATATAGAAGCCAGAAGCTTTAACTATTCTTGATAGGTTATTACTACTTCAGTTTCACTGCTCATTACAGTGAAATCGCCAAGGTGATGCTGTGATGTCCTGACTATTTTACTTCTGTCTTTGTACTCCTCAGCCTTCTATGCTCTGCCCACAAGTGCACTCCTCAGCCATTCACTCACCCACTGCACTCCTCAGCCTTCCACACCCCGCCCACCATTGCAGTCCTCAGGCTCCAAGCCCCGCCCACCATGGCCACATCCTCTTTGGCAGTGCTTTTGAGATTTTCTGTGACCCTGACCACATTCCAGACCTATTAACTGAAAAAAACTAATGTTTGAGCAGTCTAAAACATAAAACTAAAATAGCTAAGAGGAAGTGTAAGTCAAAAATACTTGTCATGTGTTATCTAGAAAATACCAGTAAACCCTGCAAAAAGACAGATGTTGTTCTGACTCCCACTCAAACACTGATGTAATTTTGGTTTTGTTTTTAAAAATTCTGCATTCTGATCTTTGACACCAAAAGACTTTGAGGCATGAGTCTGCTCTTGGTCACCCACTAATAAAAGAATTTATATATTTTAATCAGCATAATTATCAAGATTGTCACTAACTATCCCCTGTGGATCATTTTATTAGATCTGTTTACATTGCTAGTGTTATCTTGATAAGTCATATATATATACCTAGAAATGCATATACTTTATCAGTCATGCACATGATTAGAAATTTATTATTTCCTCCAGACTTTCTGATTTAGTCAAGTTTAATCTTTTAAATAATTTCTAACTATCATCCCCCACTCCCATATACTCCTCCTTTGGCTGGCAGACTACAGTGGCATTTTATGTTTCCTAGACTTACTGTCATGTTAAAGTCTGTGTCCAGTTGTTCTCTGAGGATCTAATTACTGCTTTCTCCTCAGTGTGCACTTACCCTACTAAAGGCCCAATGTCCATTTGGGGAGGGAACCATTGACTGTATCCGTGTTTAATATCGCCAGGGTGTTTCCTCAAGGAAGTCACCGCCACCTTCTCTGTAAACTGGCTAATGTCTGGGAATTGACTTTGATGGCTTTTATAATTCAGTCCAGAGTTTACATACTTGACCTGAATCTTTCCTGTTTATAAAAATCAAGTGAGGAGTCAGTAGGTTTATTCTATTATTTGTAGACAAGGTCATTAATTGGTGAATTCAGTGGGTCAGTGTGATTCACATTATTCTGTCATTTTGTCTGTGCCATTGGTTATGATAACCATTCTGTCATAGACTCAGCTTGTGATCCTTCAATATTTGGAAGCCCTAATTCCAAACATGGTGCTATCAAGAGATGGAGGCCTTTGGAAAATTATTAGATCATGAGGGTGGAACTTTCACCCACATAACTAGTTTTCTTTTAGGAAAAGCCCTGAGACATAATTAGAAGACTGTGTTTACGTTTCAAAAGATCAACTAGCCACCAAAAGTCATGGAGTAGGGCACAGCATTTCTGAAGCAATGCCATGGGCTGGGCCACTTTTCCACAATGGGTCTGTCCACAGTGGGTCTTCCTTACAGCTTTGGCAGGTTAAAGAGAATCAAATATTATGCTAAATACTTATTGCTGTATTTTACCATTTAATTTTTTCTTAGTTATTTTTCTTTACTCATCTCTCTTCTTCTTTGCTATTTTATTTTATCCAATCTTTGAGAATTTCATCTACTTATACAATACATTTTGATCATTTCATCCTCCTCACATTCCACTGGAGACTGCCTCTTCTCCTTCCTCTCTTCCTCTTCTTCCTCTTGATTCTCCTCTTTTATAACCCACCCAGTCCAGTTTGACCTGGCTGTCTGCATGTGGGTGTAGGGCCATCCACTGCAGCATGTTCTCCAATTTCTTATCTTTTGTATGTTGCAAATAAGGATGTTCACCTTATATTTTTAACCTTTGCTGCCACTGTGTGCTTATTTTTTATTACTCTACTGGGACAGAAAAGGATTCAGCTACTTCTGATCAGAACAGGAGCACACGCTTAACTACAAACAATGATGCAAAGAATCTGAGACATGCATCCAGCATAGCTCATCTGTGTCTCATAATAGCATTTATTCTTCAAAACCCCATTTATCTGCTCATAATAATTTCATAATATTTTCCCCATTATTAATTCTATCTCAGATAAGATGCGTAATGACTCTGGAAAGGCATTGTTGACCCTGTCTCCTTACTGAAGTGGATTCCCGGAGAAAAACAAAAGAATTACACAGGAGGCTAGGCCTAATTTCCAGACAAATTCTGGTTAAAATTAATCAGGAGACTTTCATTTTGTTCTAGAACTTATTGTATTGGCACAAACAATATTGGCTTTCCCTAAAAATGAAATAAAATATGTTTTCAGAAGTAGACATTTGGTAATCTTCCCACCATAGCTCTGTCTTTCATTTGCTGTCTTTCAACATCACATCTGATTGCACAGCCACTGATTTATGTTTTTGTTTTTGGTTTGGTTTGTTTGTTTGTTTTTTTCAAGGCAGGGTTTCTCTATCATTCTTGGCTATCCTGGAACTCACTCTAAAGACCAGGCTGGCCTCAAACACAGAGATTGATCTGCCTCTGCCTCCTGAGAGCTGGGATTAAAACATGGGCCATCATGCCCATCTCACAACCATTGTTTCTATATGATTCCATCAGCTTCTACAGTAAAGTAAGACCCTTGATACATTAATCTCAACTCATATCTCCAGTCTTATGGCAGCATAAGCAAACAGTCCCATCACATTTTTGTTAGGACAGCCTTTTATTTACAGTAGAAATTATCTGCCACAGACAGGGAATGGTTAGATTTGACTGATGGTTGTCTCTACTCTTTTAGGTTCTGTGGTGAGGGATCACAGATGTCATAGTACATAACAAACCAAAGCCAACCTAAGTAAAGTACCTACTCCATGGAGATGAGAGAAAAAAAAGTAAGTCAGTGAGTATGAACCAGCCCTGTGAGGATACCATTCAGCTCTTAAAATTTCCATCACCTCCAAAAAGGTCATGTTAGAAACTAAGGCCTTGGCAGCTGGGCCCATGTGTTAGAGGCTTAGCCCTCACCCCATGGTGCAATTAGGAGTGGTTGGACTTCCTAAAGGGGCTGACCAATGGGAGCAAGACACATTATTGAGGAGATAATGAAACCCTGTTCTTCTCTTTCTCTTCTTTCAGTGCTAGTCCTGAAGTAAGTGGCTTTCCCCTGTGACATGCTGCCTTGCCACAGACTTTAGAACAACAGGCTATACCTGATGGCCTAAAAGAAAATGGCCCCCAAAGGGATTGGCACTATTAGGAGGTGTGACCCTGTCGGGGGTAGTGTGTCACTTGTGGAAGTGGGCTTTGAGGTCCCTTTTCTCAAGCTTCACTCAGTGTGACAATCAGTTGACTTCCTGTTGCCTGCAAGATGTAGCAGTCTCAGCCGCAGAACCACATCTGCCTGTGCACTGCCGTGTTCCGCATCATGATGATAATGTACTGAACCTCTGAAACTGTAAGCAAGCCATCCCAATTAAATGCTTTCTTTATAAGAGTTGCCTTGGTTATGGTGTCTCTTCACTGCAATAGAAATCCTAAGACACTAACTAACCATAAGGGTTTGAATCTCAAATGTCCCCATCAGATCACGTGTGAAACATCTGGTCATCATCTGGTGGTTCTCAGGTCAAAAGGATACCGCCCATCATGTTTACCTGGCCATCAGCTGGTGGTTCTTAGGTTGAGGGTACATCATGGTGGGGAAAACATAGTGTCGAGGAATGTTTAAGTCCAAGGATGCAAGAACTTATGAAGTGGGTTCCTCATACTCCATGGATCAAGAAGCAGACAGAATTTGGCTGGGCTAGAATTCTCAAGCTTCACCCCAATGCCATCTAGGACCCCTATCCAAAGATTGCATAGCCTTTCAGAACAGCACCAGCTTGGGACTGACCAATGGCTCAAACATTTGAGCCTGTGTGGGGCATTTTTGCATTTAAACCACCACACCTTCCATTACACAACTTAACAGTTTTTAACATGGAACTCCTGTCAGGCAGGACAGCCATTTTAATGGCACTAAAGGCTCCTCCTTTTTAAAAAATAGTGTTTCTATCCAGATATATTACATCTTTTTTTTCTCTCTCTTGGAAATGGAATCAAGCACTGTGGAATAATCCTTCTACACACTGTATGAATATATGTTGTTGTGACTGGTTTAATAAACAAGTTGACTGGCAACAGCTGTACAGAATAAACTTAGGTGGGAAAGCCAAATTCAGAATAATGGGATGAGTGAGGGGAGTCAACAGTCAGACTGAGAATGAGTCAGACACACAAAATAAATAGAGGTAAAATCCATAAGCCTTGGGGCAGCACATAGACTAATAGACATGAGTTAAGTTGTAAGAGCTAGTGAGTAACAAGTCTGAGTTATTGGCTGAGTATTTACAATTAATATTGAGTGTCCAAGTCAGTTATTTGGGAAGCAGCTGCCTGTTATTTGTGAGCAGGCAATCAGGACAGGGAAGCTCCTCCTACAATCAACAGACTTGAGGATGTAGGATGCACATATGACCTCACAGAGACTGGGCCACACATAGTGGAGTCCTAGAGATAAAAGAAGTGGGCACAGGACTCTATTTCTAACCTAGAAGCATTCTCTGATTTATAATTATTTTCAAATGAAAATTTAGAATTCTCCCAGGGATATTTACTCTTTAGAGTTAGCTACATGTCCAGCAGTAGATGGCCAATCGAAAATGAACTCAACAGCATCTTTGGTGGGTTCTTGTCTCACAGTGTCAAAGTCAGGGTTCTTCCTTTTTTCTTTTAAATTTTATCTTATTTTCATCAAGATAGGGACTCTCCTTGTGTAGCCTTAGCTGTCCTGACACTCACTTTGCACACCAGGTTGGCCTCAAACTTATAGAGATCCACCTGCTTCTGCTTCCTAAGTGCTGTGTTCACAGGTGTGCATCACCACTCATGGCCCCTTATTTTTATTTTATTGTATTTATATATTTTTCTCCTTTTACCCTCCAGGTCCTCTGTATATATATTATGGCTTCTTCTTCTTTACTATTTTTATGGAATTTTTGAGTCTATGAACAAGTAGATCTTAGTTTATATCTGATTCTCACACTTCACCAAGATTCAGCTTTGTTTTGTCTTTTTCCTGTGTGTTGGTTTTTGTTTATCACCATATTATTATATTATATTATATATTATAATTATCTCTTAGAAGGCTGTTTGTCTTCTTTTTCTTCTTTTCTGTTCCCCCCCTCTCTTTTGCTGACTCAGGGTGTCTTTGTGTTGCCCTGGCAGTTGTAAAGCTAGCTCTACAGACCAGACTGCCCTGTAACTCACAGAGATCTGCCTCCTGAGTGCTGAGATTTAAGGTGTACACCCACAATCACCCACCTGCTGCTTATTTTCTAATGAGAGACAGAAATGTGGTTGGGGGTCTCTGGAAGGAGTAGAGTAGGGCAAACTCTAATCAGTACACATTATATGAGACAAAAAATTCTATTTTCAGTAAAAGGGAAAGAAAATTTAAAAATATATGTTGGTTAAACATTCTACCATTGAGTTCTGATCCCTGCCTTTTGATATTTTGAGACAAAATCTGTCTTCAAAGCCCAGGCTCACCTGGAACGTGATAGGTAGCCTGTGTTGCTCTTGGCTGTGAAATCCTCCTGCCTCATCTTCCAGAAATGCTCTGAATGCAGGCTTGAATCACCACTTCTTGCTTGCTCTATAGTCTTGTTTCACTAATATACCCATCGTAACTTTTCTTATGGAGGAAAGATTGCCGTGTGTTACTCTTCATGTTCTGAGGGTCTGTATTATTGAGCAGCTGTAAAGTGTTCCCCATTTTCATAAATCATGTTCTTCTGTTTGAATGTCATTTTTGTTCATTGCAAATGTGGGTACATTGCAAGGCACTAAATTAGTATGGAGGAAATTCAGATTAAGTAAAGAAACAATCAAAGACAGAGATTCTCTAGAAGTATGCATTTATTTACCATGCTTATTCAGTATTTGTATTGCAGAGGCAATCAAAATTACCATCTTGAAGGCACCTGGGTTTGGATATTCCAGCAATGTCTTGTCCACAGATATGAGTTTCAAGAATTTTGTTTTTCTGTGTATGTGTAGAGAAGAAAACAGCACATTGGATGAATGTAATTCTAACTGGATATGGACAGCAGGGTTTTCTGCAAGAAAGTGAACTAACCATGGTGGAGAATGGGATTTTCTACCATAAGCTACTATACACTTAGGTACAGATGTTAGAGGAATTTTCCAGGGTTAGTACGCCAATCGAAGGTGTACATGTCTGTGTTTTCACACAGTGAGGGCCTCTGAGCTCATCTAACAAACTCTGGGTAGTTTTGAAGAGAAGGAGGAGGTCAGAGGGAAGGCTTGTGGCAGGCAGTGCTAGGTGCTCACCTGAGCTGCAGGGGGAGCTGTATTCAGCAAAAACCACTTCATCTGAAAGAGGGAGAAAAAAAATGAGAATGGGTGTTTTGATGTCAGAGGATTTTGTGGAGTGAAGTTATGTGTTAGGACTGAACAACTTTCCCAATCAGGGACTAGATGAGTGCTAAAAAGGCATTCTTCTGGGGACATTAGGCAAATCAAGCAAAAAAATAAATTGTCCCCTTGAAGCCACGGGTCTCAGTGGGGAACGGCGCTTGAAGCCATGCCTGGTGACCATAGTGAGTTCAATCCTCTGGCTCTACTTGGCAGAAGGTGAGAACCCATTTCCTCCAAATTGCCCTCTGACCTCACAGGCACCATGGCATGCCTCCCTCTTGTGAAATAACAAATGTGCAACCAACCAGAATCCTTTATCCTATTGAGAAAATTGACGTGTGACTACTCCAGTGTTTGAGCAGAGTACTGTGAGGGATCCTTATAGACCTGATTCCTCTCATATGGCTGTCTAGATTTCTATTTTCTTCAATATTTCTTGTGCTGTACTCTTCTATTTTGAAACATTTGAACAGAAACCCTCCATTTAATTCTTCAACTCAGGCTTTGCTCTCTCTCTCTTTGGTCATAAATGACCACACAGGTTACAATTTACTCTCATGTTTTTATTTCTATTTTATTCATCTATTATAACTATTTGTATAATTATTCATCTTTGCATTGCTATATTGAAGAAGTTTGAGTGTATTTCAATCTAAAGACACTTCTTTGTGAAACACTTGGTCCTTGAGTTATTTGGACATGTTTGGTTCCACATGATTCTGTGGACAAATAGGTAGAAACAAGATGTCAGTGGCTAAAGAAATTGAAATCTTATGTTTGTTATACTCATATTCTTTAATTAAGAGCTGACCTGGCCAGTCTGGCCTATATAATGTGTCACTGTCTCAAAAATAATTGTTTTTAAAACTAGGCATGATGGTAGATACAAGGAATATCAGCATTTGGGAGTCTGAGTCAGGAGATTGAGAGTCTGAGGGAAGCCAGGGCTGCATATTGAGAAACTGTCTTAAAAAAAGGAAAAAAGGAAAAAAAGGAAAAAGATTCATATTGCTTTAGAGTCCTCCCTAATCCCTTGCTCACTCACCTGTCTCATAGTAATCATAGACTTTCACAATGGCAGGCTGCAGGTTCCTAACTGGGATGTCTTGTTGAATGACAAAGGAGAAGGCCAATGTCTGATTGGTCACCTGTCCAAGAGAGAAGAATAAGTCCAGAATCACAGAGGTAGCCACTGTTTTTCTTCAGCATCACCCAGTCTGAGGCTTTTGAGAAAGTTATGCATTGGATAGCACTTAAATTCACAGTCATTGTGTTCAGAACTGCTCACATGTGGATGGTGGAATAGATTTTAGCGTAGGGACCTAAGGAACTGAAGTAGACGCTCCTGGGAGCATATGAAACTTTTCTAGTCTATTAAACTGCTCCAGAAACCCATATTTCTCCTTCATGTGTGACGTAGGATTTTTCCATTGGCAGAATTAAGACCCTTTGTGTGCTGGCTTGGTACCTGAAGACAAGTAGGAAAACCAGCAGTGAGAATTTAAATATTTGTATTATTGTTTTATTGTTATTATTATTATTGTGTATGTGTGCAGGTGTATAATAGTAGAGGCCAAAAAGAGGGAATCAGATCCCCTGAAACTGGAGTTACAGGCAGTTGTGAGTTGTTGTGGGTTCTGGGAACTGAACTCTGGAAGAGTAGGAAGGGGTCTTGATTGCTGAGCCATGTCTTCAAGCCAGGGAAAGAGAATTAAAAATATCATCTAGTATGAACAGGGGAAAGGCACCTGTCTAAGAGATTTCCTTTAGAATTACTTTCTCCTGCCTATGTTCTCCACAAAGACCCACCTAGGCACGTTTAGGGATGCAGGAAGAACCCTCCTCTGACCTCTATAGACCAAGCATTGTCCACCTAGTCATGTCTGAGGAGGCAGGAAGCACCCTCACCTGATCCAAATATAACAAGACATTGTTGTTGCTCACTTCTGTTCTGCTCACATGCTCTGATCTTTCAAGCTGGAAATGAGAGAAAACACTGTGTTGCTGAAAAGACAAAGTCCTTGGGGGGTGAAAAAGGCATATGAACTGTGGGATGGAGGATGATAAAAGTCAATGTCACCAGTTTATGCAAATGAGTTAGAAGAAACTTCCTCAATAAGAGTAAAAATAGATTCAGACAATTGAGAATGACACTCCACTAGAGGCCTGACTGAATATGATTTGACTTAGTAATTGGTATTTTTAACTTTTGTTTGAAGGTGAAGTAGTCGTGCATTTGATATACTTATTACTTACTTCATATTCTCTGTACAAGTAACTTTCTCTGCTGTTCATTTTAGGTTGGTGTTAATTTTCAAAGTTCTTTAAAACACCAAATCTACAATTTTGGTAGTTAACAATAATTTCCCCTGAATTATTATTGACAAGGTTCATTATACTTTAAAAATTATCAGCTAGATTGTGAACTCAATGCACTCAGAAACCTCTCTTATATTTCTGCTGGCTGCTATTACTGCCCACACTTATTCCTAGAATGATATACATCCAATTTTGTTAAATTAGTGCTAATGTTGTTTTGACATAAGTTGACATTATTATGATGATGTTGGCATGTTCCTAGTCTAAGGATACAGAAAATTTAAACCTCTGGTCTACCTACCTTTTTGACTGTTGATTTTAATGGAATGAAACCAGATACCATCTTCACATCCACAATCACCATGTTGGAAGCTGGACGGCTCCCTCTATAACTGCAGATCAGAGAAGTGGGTGGAAGGAGTATTATATTTTGAATCTTACCTCTTTTGAAGTCTAGGAGCAATTCCTGATATACCCTGTGTGATTTTTCCATACCTTAAAATACATGGTCTTAACTTCTGAAAATAGACTGCATAACAATATCACCTAGAGAGTTCATTAAAAAATAGATGATGGATCCATGGCAAGTGCTGGCCAACGAGCATAGTCTACTTATCAAGCCCTGGGCTAGTGAGAGACCTTATCTCAGGAACCTAGTGTGTAGGGAGTCTGAGGGATGACGGCTGAAGTTTTCGTATCCCTTTCCCTCTTCCTACCTCTGTCTCTCTCTGTCTCTCATGCACACACCATTGTAATGAAATATTCATTCAACAATGCAAAGTTGTGTAACATTTTTTATGTTGCATTTATTTAAATGCTGTATTACTTTGTCTGCCTGAAATATCTGGTTGGTCTAATAAAGAGCAGAATGGCCGGTAGCTGGGTAGAAGAGAGGCATAGAGAGAATACAAAGGAGGAGAAATCTAGACTTGAGAAGAAGAGCATGGGGAAGGAAAAGGAGAAGGAGAGGAGGACGCCAGGGTCAGCCACAAGCCACACAACCAGCTACAGAGTAAGAAGGAAAGCAAGAGCTATAACATAAAGGTAAAAAGCTCAGAGGCAAAGTGTAGTTAAAGAGAAATGGGATAATTTAAGTTAGAAAAGCTGGCTAGAAACAAGCCAAGCTAAGTTTGGCCATTTATGGAGTAAACATAATTCTCCATGTATTTATTTGGGAACTAGGTGGTGAGCCCCCAAAGGGTAAAAAACCAAGCTACACTCCACCACACTGTGGTGAAACCAAGTAATAGGTCCCACTGTGTATGTCTTCTTTTCATCCAAGATTTCTTCAGTTTCTGCAGTTGTATCTTGTTGCTGGTTATATTTTAGATGAAGCTTTTGACAAGTGACAGAAGAATAAAATAACTTTTTTTCTCTCTAAAAAATGAAATCTGAAAATACTAGAAAGGCTTGCCTTTGTTGGTGAAGGAGAATAGCCTACAAAAAGGCATCAAGAAAAAGAATAATCAATTATTTTACACTGATAGTGGGCAAGAAAGGAAATCCAAATGTAGGCTAATTAGAAATTATAATTCTATATCTCTTCATTGTTCACTTTGCTCAAGTCAAGTATTTTTTATAGACAAAGCAAAATCTTAATGAAAAGACTTACTTGCTTGAAATATCTCTGAACATAAAGAGTTCTAGGAAGAAAACACTGTAGTAGTGAAGAGAGAGAGAGAGAGAGAGAGAGAGAGAGAGAGAGAGAGAGAGAGAGAGAGCTTCATACCTGATTTCTAGTGAGATCTGGAAGCTGTTGTGTCCTTTGGGGTTATCACAGGTCAGAGGTTGTGTCTGTACTTGTAGAGTGAATGCAGACTCTTGCTTCTCCAAGTACACATTGTATCTCAGTGTTGTCTGATATAGTGAATAGAAATACTTTGCTTTCATTTCATTGGATCTATGGATTGATTTCTCACATTTGAACATAATGTATGCAGGTAGGCAAAGGGAGACTACGCAGCAGTATACCCACAACTTCCCCAGCATCTTACCTGAACATACACACATCCTTCCCCTGACACGTTGATGTCATAGTCCCCAGGGATCTCTGGTAGTGAGACCTGCTGCAGTAATATGCGATTATTCTTCTCTACTTGGATCTTTCTGGAAAATGTCCCTGAAGATTGGATGGTCACCAAAGGAGTATTCTGACTTCCAGAAAAAGTAACTGCTCCATACTTAGACAAAGCATGAAGGGCCACCACAGTGTCCTGTGAAGGATGAGTGTAAAAATTCAGGATAGCATTGGTGTTGAAGGGTGTGAGCCCTTCCCGAAGGTGTGACAAAAGAGTCATGAGCTTTTGTGTCCAGTTATTTGATCTATAAACTTTAATTTAGGAAATATTTGAGAAGCAAACACATTTACACAATTTCCCTTCTCACACAGAGCATCCTAACATATGCAGATTCCTCCCTAGCCAGTAAAAAATATAAATACAAATAAGATTTCCCCCAAGCATTTGCTGTTTTTTTCCTTTGTCCTTGATGATGCCTACCATCTTTCAACAGAATCACACTTGCTCTTATCACCAAACTCTCTTCTGCACTTGATAGACAATCAAGATATCAACATCATGGCCAAGGGCAGTCATGACTCAGTATTATCAAATTAAAGGAAAGACTATGATCTAGTGTTGTTCCTTGTTACCTTGTTCTACCATGGCATACTCTATGAGTATGTACTTTATGCTCTAGAGAGGATCTCTCCCACAGGGTCCCCACTTATCCCAAGACAGCTCCAGATGCTACCCTGACTACAGAGCCCAACAAGAGAACAGAATCATGCAGTGAGGGCTTTACTACCATTTACAATGTAGACTGCGTGTTGAAATCAATGAATTAAAGAAGTGAATTGCAAACCAGTGTTGCTAGTGTCATGGGGGGTTCCTCTTTGTACATTTGATTTCTCCTTTGAGGAACTGACTACTCCAATATACTTCTCTGGAGATTAATTCTGCCATATATGCCGTGATATCCAGAGCATAATTAATTGATATTATGGTAGATGTGTGTTTTTTGGAAATTATTACCTCATGAGAATTATACTGACTAGACGATAAAGCAAAGGGTTTAAGGTCTTGATTGATTCCAACTGTCAAGCATTAAAGCAGGGCAGGAGGAGCTCCTACTAGCTTGGGGAAAACCTGAGAGCAATCTCTCCATACATAAGATTAAGAGAGTCTCTGTCAGGAGAAGGGAAATGCCTTCACCTATGGGCAGCAGGATTATCAAGATTTCAGCTTCGTTGAAACAGCATCTCTTAGGTTTTCTACATGCTCTTTAGGGTAAAGGATTATGTCTAGAATTCTGGAAACTTCAGAGTTTTTGCCATTGTTTTCTCTCAAGGTTTTGGTTTGGGTTAGATGTTCTCAGCAATGTAGGCCTGTTTCAATAAATGTGGTCTGAATGGAACTCTTGTATTGGGAAAATTTATTATGAGATGTATCATCCCTCACTTCCTACAGACTCAAAAGACCCAAGGGTAACATGTCCTTGTTTTTTTGCCCCTGTTCCCCTTTTTATTTTATCTGTCACTCTTGTTAAACCCCCTCTCTGCATGGGGACTTTGAAAGAAAGTCACAAACCTGTGTGGAAGAGAAGCCACCATAGGAATTCTGCTGCTTCATGATCCACTTCACAATGCGCACTGCCAAAGCCAGGTCCTCAGGGGTTGGGGTTGGCTGGGCAGTGACGAGAGCGAGGAGAATGTAGGCATTCATCTCCACTTCAGCAGAGGGAGCCTGTGGTTTGTACATATAACTTTCTGATTTCCTGGGTTTATGAGGTCTTTCCCAATGGATGGAGTTGTCTTAGGGTAGAAATAAAGAAATAATTGAAAGTTTGAGTAGCCAGCGAGTGACTGTATCTAGAATATCTAGAATAAAGAAATACATAATAGTTGTAGTAGGTTTTAAAATTTCCACTCACAATATCCCCAGGTTTATTAACCCCCAGTAAACCTGCAGTTGGTATGATAGGGTGTGATTGAGAAAGGTCTCATGACAGAAACTCCTAGGGTATTGACTAAACTACATCCTCAATGGTACTCCAGAAGTTTGTGAGAAGACAACAGCAGACATCTTCTTTCACTCCCTTACACACAACAAAACATCACTTGTCAGTGTTCAGTCAAAATGACTTAGGAACGTTTCTTATTGGTTTCAGAATTGAGGTTAAAACAGCAAAACCTTGAGCATAGTTTCTTTTTCATGTTCTTCACAGTCTTTGCTCTTCCTGATGGGTATATGTGTATCAGAGAGAACACTTGAGTTTTACCTACATTTGTAATGGTAGCTGGAACTGTGTGCCCTCTCCTGTGATACTCTATGTGTTGATTTGGGTCACACCATAAGAAAAATACTGAAGAGATCGTGTTTGCGTAGAAAAGAAAGACTACCTTCCTATTGGATCAGTCCAAGGAGCAACCTCAGTATGCCATAGAGACAAGCTAAAATGTAATACTATTTCCATAGTTTCTACACTCCCATTTCTCTTCACTGGAACTGGATGAAAACAAACATGATAACAGACATTCTTACCTTCTTTTATAGCTTCCTTATCAAGTGACTTTAAGATCTCATTTCTCTTATCCTGGTTCCCTGCCAGAGCAAATGCATAGGCCAGCAGTGCCTTGGTGTACACAAAGCTGCCATCTCCCCCTTCCTCTACTGTCTTCCAGGAGGACTCTAGGTAGGTCAGGGCTTTGGAGACAACAGGATGCTGTTGGCAAAACAATAAAACCCAGACCATAAACATGAAGGATATAAACACCTATGCTTTTCAAATTAATCTTTCTATTTTCTTCTCCTCTTCTCCCTCCCTCCCTCCCTCCCTCCCTTACTTTCTATCCTCTGTTATTGATCATCTGTCTGTCTATCCTCTACCTTTTGGGAGCTATTTTTTTTAAAAAATAAACTACATTCCATTTAAATGCTGACTAAGCAGGACAGTATTAGAGGCCATGTTTTTGGCTTGGTTTTGTAGCATATATAGGATACCATTGAGCTGGCAGATGATTATTAATGGAATATTACAAATGCAAAAGTATTGAAAAAAAAGAGAGTTGCTATTTGGCTTTAGAGAGGATAGGAAGCCATAGGCTTTACCCCAGTGTGAGATGCTGGAGAAGCAATGTGGCACCTACTGTGTGTGGGAGGGAACTCTCCAGAAGGGCAATGGTTACATAGGCAGAGAGGGTCACTTCGTCGTCTACTCCACCCTGCAAACAAAAAGAAGTGAAATAAGTAAAACAAACAGCAAGCAAGCCATCAAAGATGTTTTGCACTCATGGCCAGCTTCTGTATTCAATGAGCATTCTCACTTCTATCCCCATTATGAAGAAATACATTTCCAACCCAGACCTTGTTCATCCAGTGGTAAGTAGTGTGGCCTGACTTTCAGATGTTATTATTAGGTCAGCATGCTTATAAGGAGTTCAGAACAGTTCACCTTCATGGCAGTGTGGAACAGCGTTCCAGAGCTCCTGAAGCGGCCATTGTCCTGTTGCTGCTGGGACAGCCAGAATAAGGCGCTAGTGATGTGTGTCTCATCAATGAAAATGAAGGCTCGAGCTTGGGCAAAAGACTTGAGGACAAAGGCTGTGAGCCTGATGGGGAGGAAGAATGGAGAGATGGAGGTTTGTGCTCTGACTCAGCATCTTCACACATGGGTCTGGATGACACTCATGTGTCATCTGTCTAAGGGTCTCTGGGTGCACAGTCAGGAAAGCATCTCTTGCTCTCCCACAGTAGTCTTCTCTTCCTTGGTCCTCTCGGAAGTGGACACTGCAGTGTGGTCCATCTGCTTCCTGCTTTTTTCTCCCTTGCACACCCTGCTGTTGCCCCCACACCAGCACCCTCATCTCAGCCCTGCTTCTCATGGTTATCTTTTGTAGATAAGAAGAATCTTCTCTCCTAAAGCTGCTACCATGAGTTTTCTGCCTCAAAATTTCATCCCTCTCCTTGGCTACTTCCTGTTCCTATTAGTTTTTATGCCATATGTCTGTCTGTGCTTTTTCTCAACAACACATTCTTATGAAATTCAAGGTCACATGGAGAATAATTACAGCTTTTTAGGACTCAGTTACAAGTATCTTCAGATGCTCAGCAATATGTACTAGGGTATTTACTGATGAAAGATCTTGTGGGGAAATGAAAGGGCCCCTTTATTGAATTGAGTATAAAATGTGGTACTGATTCAAGGCAGTCAAGCCTTGAGACAATTTCAGTTCTGTACTTGTGATTCGTGCCACCTCAGATATGCCCCTCTTCTGCCGGAGGATTGCTTTATATTTCCATAGAATAAGATGCATGTATAGTTGGCATGAGGAACAGGAGTTGAGCAGGACTGTCGTGGGATTATGTTCTGGTACATTGTTATATTTGTTCCACTTTCAGGTTTAATAAAAAGCTGATTGGTCAGAGCACAGACAGGAAGTGTGGGTGGGGCTACCAGAAGAAGAAAACTCCGGGATCAGGAAGAACAGAGACAAAGATGTCAGAGAGAAGCCAGGAGACACAGAGGAAAGAAGACAACCATGCTGCCCTGAGAAAAGGTACCAGGTCACATGGCTAAACAGATTAATGAAATTTGGTTGAGTTAAGACGAAAGAGCTAGTTAGCAAAATACTTGGGCCATAGGTCAATCAGCATAAAACTAATATAAGACTTCTGTGTATTTCTTTGGGACTTTGGGATTTCTGGTCCTGATCTTGGGGCTAGGTTAGGCCAGAAACTTTATACTACCCAGGACTTGACACACAGTGGACTTTTCTTACCATGTGTTCCCTTCAGCCTGGCCAATTCGGCCCCCGAAGGCACTGTAGGAACCATCGTTGTGTTTATAGTTCAGCTCCCTCTGATAACCTGGAATGGAAGGTTTTGGGTGTGTTTTGAAGAAACTGATGCATAAGAGAATGGCAGGAGGTAAGTCTGAAGCCAGAGAGGTCCTCATATACTCTGGCTTATAGGACTGACCAACTGAGAACACTGCTCAGCTTTTCCCCTCCAATGCTAAGCCCATTTCCGGAGAGACCATTCACAAGGACCAAGTGGAGTTTCTAAGCCTACTGACCAGCAATGAGATAGCCAATGGCCTTTGACTTGATCTTCTGAGTCAGCTGCTGGGTCTCAATCAGATATTTCAGTACGTAGATGTTAGGAGCAAAAAGTATCATGTTCTGCTCCCCACAGCCATAGGGCATATGGAGAAGATTTTGTA
>PVIH01023517.1:0-24666 GCA_004025045.1 Sigmodon hispidus | reverse complement strand
TCCATTAAGTTTGATACTGGCTGTCGGCTTCTTGTAAATTGCCTTAATTATATTTAGGTATTCTCCCTTTATTCCTGATCTCTCCAGGGCTTTAATCATAAAGGAGTGTTGGATTTTGTCAAAGGCTTTTTCCGCATCTAAGGATATGATCATGTGGTTTTGTTCCTTTAGTTTGTTAATATGATGGATAACATTTACAATTTTACGTATGTTGAACCAGCCCTGCATTTCTGGGATGAAAGAACACAAAGAAAATATATGCGTAGTAATCTTATTTGCATTTCCACCCTTGATAAGCCATACTTATGATTATTATCCTCTGTATAGTTATTGTTAACTCTTCGGCATTTTTTTTAAATTCTTTTTACTGTTTTTTTTTGATAAATACAAAATAAAGAAGAGAAAAAAAAAAGAAAAAAAGGAAATTTCAGCCCCTTCACAAGGAACTCTATATAAACTCTGTATCCTGTCCAGATTGCTGCTGGTTTTTCTGTAAATCAGAGGCAGCTACCCTCCTTTTTTCCCTCCCAACAAATCTCTTGTGTGAGGTGTGTTATTTGACTTTGGTATTCTGTGGCTCTTAACTGCCAGGATACCTTTCCATCTAAGCTATAATGCTTGCAGAGGCAGTGGGGGTGGGCTTTGAAGTTTCCTATGCTCAGGATACCACGAGGTCTCTTAGTAGACTTCTGTTATCTGCACGATGTAGGTCTCTCAGCTACTTCTTCAGCATATGTCTGCCAAGCTCCCCAACATGACAATGAATGGAACCTCTGAATTTGTAAGCAAGCTACCATGGTCAGGGTGTTTTTTCAGTACAATAGGAGCCCTGACTAAGACACCTTTGTAAATTGCCATTTTCTTATGGGTCATGTTTATCTCCTTTCTAGCCATAGGCCACCCCTTCTCCCCCCAGGAAAAAAGACCCCTACCCCACTCCGTCGCCTCTTTTCTCTCCTCCCCCCTGTTCCCTTCCCCTTCCCCTTGCCCTCTGTCTCCTGTCTTTGTCTCTTATTCCCCCCACTTTGTCCCTCTGGGGAAAATAAATTTCCTCTGTGCTGAGAAGTTGGTCTTGGGGTTTCTTGAACTGACATCAAGGTCCCTGCATTTACCACATCATTTATAATGTTGAGAACATTTTAAAAATTAATGTAATCAAATAAGAGACTAGATAAATTAAAGTTAAATACAAAATTAAAATTTATAATTAATGGCGCAGAATGACATTAATGTCATGGAGATCAAGGCAGTCACACAGTCTTTCTATGTTTGTGACCCATTTGACAGAAGGCATGAAAACATAATTTTAAATGTTAGTAGCAATCTAGAGTGTGTAAACTGCAGAGAATCTTGATTTTCTTGGAACTTTTCTGTAATGTGTATGTGTTATACTTGAAATCAGAATGTAAACACAAATACTGTTTTTAGAAGAAAAGATAAGTAAGATATTGAGCAGAAGCATTATCCCAGGAATCAGGAGAACTTTGTTGGGAAGATGATGACTGTCTGAGCTGAGACTTGCAAGTGTCTGAGGTGCTCTGGTAGTGGCTGGGAGGCCACCTGAATTCACTGGGCACCGCACTAAGCCTACTAGAATGACTATGACACCTAGAATATTGCTCAGATTGTACATAGCTAGATATTTCATCACCTAGCTCATTCCTATACAATGTCAGCATTCAAGACAACATGAGAGCAGCATGGGTAGATGGTCCCTCAACTTGACTGAATGAGCATTTTCCTAACACTGATCATATTATCAGATAGTCATTGCTTTATTAATTCATGTATGGTATACCGTATTTCTTCTCCTGTTTGAATATAAACCTTTAAGGGAAGAAATAATTGTTTATTCCATAATAGAACCTAATACATGCATATTGTAGATGCTCACTTTATACATACTAAGTGAAGGACTCTAGAAAGCTATGCCCATTCTAGAATGCTTTTAGAGTATTCTCAAGAATTCCAGAATAAAGTATAGCTGATCAAAAGATTGTCTTGATTCCTCCTGCACCCCATTAAACATCTCCATGTAAAGAGGACCAGGCTGACCCCAGTGGCTTATAAAGAAGGGTAGGAGGTGGCATTCTTTTCGAAGTTCCAGGGCTCTGTGGACTATGGTGGATTCACAGGGATCCAAGAGGAGGCTTGGCAAAGGGGACACCCAGGAAGGCTGGGTGTGAATCCTTCGAAGATGACATACTTCCCCAGAACTTTGCAATGAACAGTGTCCACCATGGGTGGTGAGGATGGGTGCCTTGTGGACATGAGAACATGGGGACACATCAGAAGGGAATGTTCAGACTGGATTCCAGGTAGGCTCTATCACTTTCTAGGCATGTGACCTTGATTAATCACCTCAGTCTTATAAGATTCCACTTAATCGCATGTAAATTAAGTATAAGAACAACTTTTTTTCCTAACAAGCTAAGGATGAAAGGAGACTGAACATGGTGGCTAGCCACCAGTGTGGGCAAGCCAATCTCAGACAGATAGAAACAACAGGCATAAGATATCTAACTCTGGAAGAGGAACAGGAAGGGGCCACAGCAGCTGGAAAGAGTGAGGCCTTCTGATGATGTCACCACAGAGGTAATGTGACTTTACATAGAGGGAAAAATGAATAAGGAAAGATACAAAGTGTGCTGATTAAGGTTCAATAAACAGGGAAGAGAACTAGAGACAGTGTGACCCAGGACCTTTCTGGGAAGGACAAACTGCATATAAATACCAGCAAGGACAGTCTGAGAGGGTGGATAATGATCTTGGAAAAGCAGGTGCATGTCTGGGAAGACACTAATATCTGCCTAAAGGATTAAGTTTCAAGTTTCAACTAATGGACAAGAATCGCTAACACAAAGATCTAGAACATTTTTCTTGGGCTTCTGAGCACACTCATTCAAAGGAAGAAAGACCAGGCTTGACTCCATTCTTTCTCAGCTGACAGTACTTCCTCAGCTCCCGGTAGCTTCACAATTGTCCTCATTCTATCCATTGTGGGATTTAAATGACCTCCTTCAAAAGACCAAAGAATACTTTGTATTGATCATGGCCACCTCTTACATCTCTGTTTACACTCAAATGCACCAGTTTCTAGGATGCTCTTCACAGGACATGGTCTCTATCTCAAAATCTCCATTTGGACCTTCTTGGATGCAGACAACATCTGTAGGCATAGACAAAAAGAACAATCTAGATTTAATAAGTCAAAAGTTGACCATAGAATTTAAAGTCCTTGAGTGAACCTTGCTTCTGTCACTCTATCAATAATTAGCTCCGTGCTGTGCAGATTAAATGATATTCGATGCTATTACAAATAACAGCAAGATGAACTTTCTAGCAAAAATGTGCAGATTATCTCCAATTTAGGATTTTTTAGTTTAAATTTTTGATCTTTTGAATATATTATATAAGGTATGGTATGTAGATAATTTCTATTTTCCTCTCCTCTCAAATCTTTTCATGTTCCCACTCTCTCAAGTTAATGTCCTCTTTGACTTTAACTAATAATATTACACACTAAACACACACACACACTGACATAGCTTACTGAGTTCATCTTGCGTTGATTGCATGTACATGTGCTTAGTGCTGACCATTTGGGATAAAATAACCTATTAGAAACTTGTCCCAGGTTAAAAGTGATTCAACTCATTTCCCCTCAGTATTTGTCAGGGTTCACTAGAGTCACAGAACTTAAGGAATGAATCTCTCTATCTATCTATCTATATAATGATTTTAAATATATATGATTTTATTGAAATTACTTGCAGTCTAAAGTTTAATAATAACTGTGAATGGAAAGTCCAGGAATCCAGTAGTTGTTCAGTCTCATGAGAGAGGCTGGAGTCTCAGCTGGTCTTCTGCATACTCTGGAATCCTGAAGAAGTTGGCTCCAATGCTGCTGAAGAAATGGATGTACTGACAGGGAGTGGGCAAGGAGGTGAAGGATGAGCACACTCCCTTCCTTCTTCCATTGTCCTTATATTTCCTTCCAGCACAAGGTGTGACCCATATTAAAGATGTGCCTTCCAGCCTCAAGATCTGCATTAAAGTTGTGTGTCATCCAGCCTCAAGATCTAAAGGCATGTTGTCTTTTTGCCCCAATATATGGATTGCAAGTGTGACCTCCATTTCTGGATTATATTTCATTCCACAAATAGTCTAGTTGGCATCCAAGAATAGCCTCAATCCACACCTTGTCAACTTGACACACAATTATGTCATGATTAATTTCCAAAAAAAATAATAACCAGATCATAATTATACCTAAACATAATATAACTAACCCATGTAAAATCCCAAATGAGCTATAAATTTTGAATAGTGGCAATGCCCCTGCAGGGACATCCTTATAATATCTCAAACTTACATATGATAATTGCTGATATTCTCTTAATTGAGGTTACAATATAAAATAAGGAAATTGAAAGAAAACACAAATGTCTATACAAATACATTCTTAACAAAATACAACAAAATCACATGTCAGTTATAATCCTCATTTCTGCATCTGGTCACATGGCCTTAGATAGTACTTAGAACTACCTTCCTCCACTACCCATTCTGTGTTACCTTCACCCTCTGCACGCACTTCAGCAGGTCTCGGCTCGTTTCCTGGAGGAGTGGGCACACCTTCATTCCTGATGGATCTGTGCCCTTTGTCACCCTGCCTGGATCAGGCTGTTGCAGTTTCCCATTGACTTTAATCACAGGGTTCGGTGATTAAAGAAATGGATAAATTTAAGCTTAAAATGCCAGCCAGAAATGAGCCTAAGCTAGGCTGAGTGCTCAAAACTGGTAAGCCTCTCTATCATGATTTAGAAACTGGTTGGTGGCCCAAAATAAAAAGTCTGGTGCACCTTGATTCCTGGGCCCATGGATCCCGGGTATGGGAGAAACCATACTACACGTGAGATGCTGATTCAGAGCATCTACTGCCTTCTGGAGAACCCTGTCCCAGTCCTGAAAGCTGCTGCCACCTGATTGGTGCTGTAGCTGTGTCTTCAAAAGGCCATTCTATCTTTGTATCAAGTCAGCTGTTTCATAATGACGAAGAGCATGGTAACACGAGTGGATTCCATGATCACGGGGCCACTGTTGCACTTCTCTGGCTGTGAAGTGCCTTACCTGATCAGATGCAATACTCTGTATAATATCACAATATCAGTGGATCAGATATTTGTTAAGTTTGAGGATGGTTGTTTTGACAGAATCCTTATGTGCAAGAAAGGCAAATCCATAACCAGAATAAAAACTACTCCAGTAAGGACAAAATATTGTCCTTTCCATGGAGGAAGTGGTTCAGTGTAGTCAGCCTACCACTAGGTTGTTGATGGGTAACCCCAGGGGAATGATGCCATATCTAGGGCTCAGTGTTGGTCTGTACTGTTGACAGTTTTGGCACTCAGAAGCAGCAGTATCCAGGTCATCCTTGGTGAATGGAAGCCCCTGTTGTTGAGCCCATCGATAAACCTCATCTCTGCCACGATGACCTCTTTGATCATGGGCCCCTTGAGCAAAGACAGGAATAGCTGGGGAAAGAGACTGGCTGTCCACAGAACAGCTCATCCTATCTACTTGATTATTGAACTGTTCCTCAGATGAAGTCACTTTTTGATGAGCATTTCAATGGGACACACGTATCTTCACATCTTTTGCACATTTAGGATGATGTATTCACATATTTCTTCCCCTCTTCCCCAGATGTCTTCATTACCAGTTTTCTCGGTCACTGACCATCCAGCCAATCCATTGGCTATAGCTCATGAATCAGTAAACAACTACACATCTGGCCATTTTCCCTTTCAAACAAACTAAATGACTATGTATACTACCTGAAGTTCTGCCTGCTGTGAAAATTTCCCTTTACTAGTATCTGTTGGGAGCTGCCGCACCTTAAAGATGACGCTGGCTCCTGTCCCCCACTCTTCTGATGGCGAATGCTTCTAGTAATAAGAGATGGCTCAGAGGTTAAGAGCACTGACTGTTCTTCCAGAGGACCTGAGTTCAATTCCCAGCAACCACATGGTGGCTCACAACCATCTATGATGAGGTCTTGTGCCCTCTTCTGTAAAACTGTATGCATAATAAATAAATAAATCTTTAAAAAAAATAATTAACTGTCTGCTGAATTGACTAGCTTGCTTCCATGTGTGTGGCCCTATGGTGAAAGCCCACGCGGCATTAGCTGAGTGAAGGACTTTGAGCTTAAAACTGGCTGCACGGGTTGGGAGCGGGGGCTACTGCTGCAAGAAGTATCTGTATTAATAAAAAGGACCTGGTCAATTACCACAGAAGAATCCTGGTGTTGTGTCTTTTCCTGCTGGTCGGGATTTGGCGTGACACAGTATCTTTCAGGGTTTTCTCAGAAAGGGGTGGCAATTCTACAGCTGTACACTTCTGGGTGGTGCCTGAATAATATACAGAATCATCAGTAAAACAGACTCTGGTCTTCTCGTCCTCACTCAACCAATCATAAGCTACCTCGTGGACAGGGCAGACATCAAAAAGTCCTACTTCTAGGTGAGGGACTATTGAACATTGATGGCTGTTAGGAGAGGTCTAGCCAGCTTTCTTTAGGAATGTGGGTCCTAAAAGGCTACTCATTCTTCAGAAAATGGCCTAATACAGGTATGTTCTGTCATCAGTTAATGGGACCTTGTGGAAGTATTTCTTTTGAAGAAGCAGATGAGGCTGGGAAGGAAAATGTTTAGGGTAATAGGAGTGAAATTAGGAGAGAAGGAATAGGAAATAGAATTATATGTGCTATATGCATGCACAAAATTCTCGAACAGTCAAACATGAGGGTAAGGAGGTCTCAACCATCCACAAAGAACTACAGGAAAATAAGGAATGCTAAGAGTGAGAGAAGGAAGTGAGAGGCCCACCAACTGGTTATCAAATACCAAATGGTCAGCTCTAAAAACATACACACAAGTTATATTACACAGACTGATCTTGTTGTACTTATGTATGTAGGAGTGTGTGTATATGTGTAACAACAATTAACAAAAATGAGACTATGAATTTGAAAAAGAACAAGGAGAGTCACTTAGTATGGTTTCAGGGAGGGTATAAAAGAGAGAAATTTATAATTCAAATTATAATCTCAAAAAATAAAAGAGACAATTTTAAGGGAAATATAATAGGACATGTTCATATCTTGGTTTACTAGTAACAAATCTCATGTCTATTCTTTTTGCTTTTAGGTCACAAATTCCACTGAAATGCATTTCCTGCCAAGTATGTGTGTTAAAATGTCCATGGGTAGTAGCATTGCTATTTTGGGTGAATTTAAAGCATCTATACTAGAATGCTTTTTTATGATTAGAGGAAAGAATTGTCAAGAGATCAGGAGGCATTCCAATGCTGGAAGGTGGTCAGTGATGGGTACTCAGTTATGCATCTGAAAGTCAGAGTAAGCCTCAGGAATATATGCACTCTAGGTGACCAGTGTGGAAAACTGAGAAAGATTAAAAGCTTAAACACAGGAGAAAAACTACATTGAGATTGAGAACCATAGCAGGAGAAAGAAGGAAGAACACAGCACCAGAGATGCCAAGAAGAAGGGGAGAGACGTTGCCAAGGGTTCTGACAAGGAGGGTAAAGTCTGAGCTGAAGTCACTAGGTGTGACCTGTGTTAACTCAATGAGGTGGTCATTTCCAGGAAAAGCAGCAGCACAGGAATGTTCAACTCCAAGTTTGAATTCTTTCTCATTCTGCTTCACATTCTACTCCCAGTGTCTGAAACTATCACACAGCCAGAGAGAAGACAAAGTCTAGAAATGTCAGTGCTACCACTATCCTTAATGAGAAAGCATTGTGGTTGATTTTGCAGCTAGAGACAGAGCTGAGTATGATTCCAGAAAGCCTGGAGTGAGTATATTCCCCTGGAAACCTCAGCACCCCTCCATGGAGTGGCAAAGATCGGGGCCAAAGCCCTACACTGGACCTTTGTGATTTGCTTTGACATTTGATGCTCTGTTTATTGGGGTGAACTATCAATCTTGGGGTCAAACCACTCCAGAGCTCTTACTATAGACACATGCTTATCTGGGCCTCCTACCCTGGGCTACTGAAGACCTATCTGGATCACTTAAGACTAGGTACCAGAAAACCAGGCACAGCCTCTGCATTCCTGACCTCCCTGAAATAACCCTAACTAGCCAAATGTACACTACTGTTCTTTACTTCCTTTTTCTTTCTAGGATAAACCATGACAAAGACTTTTGCCACCAGTTTCCACTCTGCCTCAGCCTTCCACTGATACCAGTGCTTCCCTTCTTTTCTGCCACATTGGTGTACCTCTTCTCTCAGGAATAGACCATTTTTTTCAATTGCCATCTGCTCTTGGTACATGCAAATTATCTATCAACTTACTTCATTTTATTTTTAAGATTTATTTATTATGCACACAGTGTTCTGTCTGCATGTACACCTGCATGAAAGAAGAAGGCATCAGATCTCATTACAGATGGTAGTGAACCACCATGTGGTTGCTGGGAATTGAACTCAGGTCCTCTGGAAGAACAGCTTGTGCTCTTAACTTCTGAGCCATCTCTCCAGCCCCACATACTGCATTCTAAATGAACCCTATATATCTTTAGTGCAGGCTACATCGTGGGCTGCTACAGGCACAACTACTCATTTCACTTTAATAGAGTTAAATGAGGGAGATGCTGTTGTCATCTCCATTTTAGAAACAGGGAGGTCTAGGTGTTACAAAATGTAGTACCTTACCCAAGAACTCACAGCTCTGGATGTAGAGCTATAATTCATCCCTGAATTCTGCTACTACTGGTTCAGTTAGCCTTTTCTCCATGCCCCCATGAGACCTAGACTAAGAATAGGAGGTAAATTAGTAATTCCTCCTATAGAGGTGGGTGGTTATCTATGCTCTCTTCTGCCTCTGATTTGGAGTTGAAGGTCTTAGAATGTTTGTATCCCTTTGTCTCTCTAAGATGCTTGAAACAGAGCCGTTGAACACCCCAGAGTAATTGGGCCTGTTTTGTCTTTCTCCACATGTAAGACAAAGAATTTCAAATGTGCACCTAGTACCTTCATCCAGGAGTTCTCACCCTGAGTTATGCAAGCAGAGAAGGAGATCAAGATCAAATCTCAGAGCCACATCATGGAGGGACATTAGCTCTGGGGTCCCTTCAGGTGTCCGATGCTTGAAGGAAATGCACTGTTCCTGCTCCACAGCCACAGACCAACTCCTAAGGTGGCCGAGTGGTCAGGGTTTGGGGGCTTTGCATAAGACAACCAGATGAAAATCCCCGACCAAGAGTTCTGGGTGTCTAATGAGACCTCTAAACACAGCTACCTAGAGTTTACTCGGTTATTTGAACAGTCATTGCCTATTCTCAGATAACAGAGGTCTATATACTAACCCCAAGACTTCTTACGTAAGATTTATCCCTGTGACATTCAAACGTCAGTGCTTTTTGAGCCTTCCAAAGGCAGAGACTAGTGTAGCAGTCAGGAGAAAGTTTTGATCTGGCATCTCCAGAAAGGGATGGGGGAGTTTAGAACAACTCATGGCCTCCAAAAATCTCAGCTCCAAGATTTACATCTACAGGTTCACATTTCAGATCTTTGTTACAGTTGTAAGGTCTTGTGGAGCAATCTTAAACTCTGCCCAGCTCCTTTATTGTCTAAATTGCCTTTAGTATTCCTGTCAAGAGCTCCTATGGACACTGCACACCACCTAGTGAGAGAACACACTGATTTGTAGAGCAAGCATTCGGGGATGGATTGCTCCCACAGTAAACTAACTCCATCCCTCCATATTCTAATCACTGGTCACCCAGTTGTCTCTCTGTTCATTCTTAAGCATTAGCTACAATGTCTGACATTTCTTTCCTTCCACAGGAAAGCAACTGGGAAATAATACCTACATATAGTTGCAGAAGTACCTATGAGTTTAGTCATCTTGTGTGGAAGCTTGAACCTCTTCCCCTTCCCACATGTAGTAGTGTAAATAAATCAAGAAACACGTGTGCATCACGGTAGTAAAAAAAATCTTTATTGCTTCTCTTCACATTCATCAAAAGATCTTGCACTTAAAGGTAGAAACTGAGCCAGTGTTCCAAGATCTCCTTAAATGTAACATCTTAACCAGAACAGCGGTGATTAGCTACAAACACCCCCTCCCCCCGCCCCCGCACTCCCCAGCTGTGTCCTCATAAGTGCTCCTCACCAGAGTCCAGCCACTCCCCTGTCATCCCATCCCTGTTGTATATTCTTCGGTCCCAGCTGTACAGCATCTCTCAGTGTGCTAGAGTAAATACAGGGTGGACGGCTAGCTGAGGGTGGGATCCATCCCAGCAGCTATGGGTAGTTGTCAACTATGCTCAGGTGGGACTCTTTGATGATGAAACTACTTTCTCAGCAAACAGTAAGACCCCCATCCTGTAAGTCCTGCCAATAAACTCATTGGTTTAGCAAGGCTTAGGTGGACTCATTCTTTTGATATGTCATCCTGCCCTTCTGGAGTGAGTGACCCTTTGTTTATGCTCTCAAGAAAAATGTGGCACGACAACATCTCATCCATCCCACAGTGTGTTTGTTCCTACATGACTCAGGACAGTCAATCATCTCTCGGTGGTGACCTGTAGAGGTGGCATCTCATGATGGCGGATCTCTCTCCACACTTCCCTCTTGGGGGCACATCATTTATCTTGATTTAAGGACACAGACTCTGGTTTGATTTACAAAATTATGATTTGCACTGTTGTACAAAAACCTTGAGAGCACAAGGACCAACATTTACCTCTTATTATTTGTATAACATATCAAAGAGTTTATACACTCAACAGTAAGATGCCTTGTTTTGAAGAGCAAACAGCCAAGCAAAACATCTGTGTGAGAGCATTCCTTTCTTGGCTCCAGATTCTTAAACCTGGCTAGGTCTCCTGATTAGAGCTCAACATGTTCCATCTGGGTTGGCCTCTCTGCTGCCTCCTTGCTCCTGAGTGCAGTCCAAAAGGCCACTTCCTTGTCTTTCAGCTTATAGGCTGCCTGTGTTGGAACTCCAATTTGCAAATACCCTTCCTTCTGGTCATATTCTGGCCAGTGGGGCAGCCCTTCACCATTAGGATTCCTGTGAGCAGAATAAGAAGAGAAATTAGAGATCAGCTGTGCTGCATCCACAGTGCTCAGAGACGTGCAAGGAATGGCCTGGCTCATCTTTACCAAGAGCCAGTAACCTTCCACAGATGAGCAGGTCTCTATCTCCTGCCTAGGACAGCCTGTTCATTTTAAGAATACTGACATTGTGGTTTGGATATTAAAGTTTGCTCATGTGATACAAGCTGATACCAAGCTGGGCATGAGGGGAAACTTTATGAAGTGGGCGTGATTGGAGGGAGCAGGTTCCAGAAGGCCAGGCCTTGAGCATCACCCAGACTCCACTGTTTCATCTCACTGCTTCCTTGCTGGCAAGAGACAGGAGCTTTTTACACAAGTTTGTCCCTACTTTGCTGTTCTGTCTTCTCACAGGTCCCAAATAAAAAGTCCAAGTGTATCTAGAGACCCAAATGAACTTTCACCCTTTGAGCTGATTGAAAGCTAATACATGAAATTGTTACTGAGATGCAGGGCATTATCTAATAAATTCAATTATAATGTTCAAAAGCCTTTTTAAATTGGTTTGTGAAGGAGTTTGGAAATGTTTGATGAGTATACTGCAGAATACCCAGAATGCAGTTGGTAAGATTTCCGGGAGAGTCTAGTGGGAGACGATGGGGAAAAGGACAGAGAAGTCAATCTTCTATTCACTCACATGGGAATGAGGCCTCTATTAGGAACTATATTAGAAACTACCCATGTTCCTTTGTGGAAATGAATGTATCTATATTTTGACTGTTCCCTGATATTTTATGAGGGGTTGAGTTTAAAGCTGATGCTCTATTTAACTAATTAAAGAAATTTTAGGAAGTACAGTGGGCAGGTAGTAGCAATAGTGTTTTCTGCTGATTGTAATCTATTTACGTCAAGATTTAGGAGCAAAAAGTCACAACATCAAAGTTTGAAACTTGGAGATTTGCCAAACAAGGAGGATGCTTAATGTTGTGCAGAAGGACATGTCTTTTGCTCAAGGGGCCAGTGCTCTGGGATCAAGTCTGCTCTGCATAAGAAGAAAGGGGATTTACTTTAAGGATGACTTCTTAGGAAGCCACAAATCTGCCTATCACAGGCTTTTGATAGAAAATTGCTTTGAAGAATTTACTTTGAGAAGACAGCTTTAGGGATCCCTGTCTCCCACAAAGTGGCCTAAAGAACTGATTCTCTTCAATTATTTTCCCACATTCAGAGACTTGGAAGCTGCTCCAGCTCATATTTCATGGAGTCCTGACAAATCTCAGGCCACAGTTGCACTTGAGCATTGTCTATGGGGTGCTGGTTTTGCAAGCATACACAACACAAGAGTTACAGACCCATCAAAGCTTCTACTTGATTTCAAATGAAGGTTTGGGAGGAAGGCCAGCAAGTGTGTGTAAGTTTTGAAGTCCCTGCTAGCAACACTGAGAACACAATGCACGGCATGGGGAGAGTGAAGCTGATATTGCTATGGAGACTCTAATAAATTAGAACTGGCAGGGCTAGCAACAGTTACCTAGGAAAGGATGAGATCATAAGAACAGCCAGCCCCAGAGAGGTCCTAGAGGTGCAGATAGCAAGACCATAGAGAAGTTTCCAAGCCTTTCAGAGCCCCTACCTACCAACAGACTCTTGGATGCTAGATCCAGGTTTAGCAGATAAGACTTTGTCTGGTGTTTTGGACTTGCTTTGGTACAATTACTCAGTGCCACATTCCTGTTCTTCCACATGATTGAAATGTGAGAACTTTGACATTTTTCCTGAAAATCTTACTGTTTTGTTGCAGTGGAGACTCAAAACTAATTTCTGTAGGACTAATGAAGTCATTGACTTGGACTTCTAGTTAGGGCTGGAAATACTGAGATTGTGTGACGGGCATGAGCCTCTGGAGATCATAGGTCATGATTTAGAGCTTAAAGATTCCTCCCAAAACATATGCATTGGTCTTAATTCCCATCTGCTATTGGAGGTTTATGGAAAATTTAAGAGTGTCCAGGAGCTAGAGGAAGTCGGTCCTAGGGAACATGCCCATGAGTATTTTGGAACCTTGGCTTACTCCTTATATCTACTTTCTGCTCACCCTTATATCTACTCTCTGATCAACAGGATCTGTGGAGCTCCCATCCTACTCTATTTCCCACCATGATGCTCTGTATTCACACAGGATCAAAGTAAACAGCCATGTCCCAAGAACTGAAACCTCTGACTCATATTTCACAATCCACCCTTCTAATTGAGCTATCTCACAGATATCATCACTCCTATAAAACTTACCAACCCAGGTAAGGGTGCTATGGTCCTAGGGAAAAGAGGTGGTTCACTCAAGCTTTAGAAAACACTCATTCCCAAAAGCTATAAGTCTTCACACCATATCTTCTGGTCTAGCCCATCACTGAAACCAGCCTTACCCATTCCGAGCAAAGTTGGCCCAGAATTTCATCACCATCTTGCTCAGGTTGGTTTCCTCTTCTGAGGCGCCCCCTGTGGAGGAAAAAGAAGATGCTTTGGCTGTGTGAGCCTTGGTTTACAAGGCAGAGCATCAGCACCACAGGGAGCCCATAAGAAATGCAGTCATTTGTCTGGCCATACTGCCCTCAGTGCATCTGATCTTTCCTGATCCCAGAAGCTAAGAGTGGTCAGGCCTGGTTAGTACTTGGATGGGAGAAATGAAGAGTCTTGGCCCTTATCACATACTTATTGAGTCCAAATCTAACTTTTATGAAGATCCTGACTGAGCATGCTCACACGTTTAAAGTTCAAATGACTTATTCCCAAGCTGTCTGCCTTTGTCTTCCAGGTTCAGCTGCCTGGTGCTTTCCTCTTGTGGCACAATGAGAATATTCAGTTACCCATACTTCAGAGCTGGTGGCTTCTAGATCTGTTATCACTGTCTGTCTTCACATCTTTTCACAGACTTTGAAGAACACAGCTGCTGAGGAGTCATACAGCTTGGATTCTCCTAGAGACAGTGGTGCATTGTAGGATATCACTACTTACACTCAGCTACTGAGAAATAAGATACTGAAAACCTCTGTGAAAACTTCACTTAAATGTCATATAATTAAATGTATCTAAATATAGGATGTATTTTAGATATATAGATAGCCAGATAGAAACACAGTAAACCTTATTAAGGTTAGCAGAAGTTTTAAATCTACTCTCCTGATCCAATAGGTTCTCACAAGAGGAAAATCAAACCATGGCATTATTGCCCTAAGCTGGGCCTATATGTGACCCATCAGATCTTCTCTGTTTCCACAAGTCAGGAGTCTGAGAATGACTATGGCTAGGGATGTGCAATGCAAACACAGTCATTGTTCATGTGTGTTAAAGGAGAACATGGCTGGGAACTGTCCTATAGCTGAGCCTTGTTACAGAGCATCAGGATAGTCAGTTTAAAAGGAGAAACTTGCTTAAGTCAATCAAACCAAGACCCAAACCCAGACCTCATATCACCAATGCTAGAGCCTGCAAACACACATTACCTTTTAAAAATGGGGCTCCCCATACTGAGAAGAGCTTATCACCATGGACTCCTATCACAGTCTTGGGTCTCCTGTCTGATACAAAGCTTGGCAGATACTGAAATTCATACATGTAGGTGGGGGCTCTGGCATCTGTGGAGACATGGATTCATGCACAGTTCATACCACCAGACACACACTTTAGGCTAACAGTTCAATATACTCCTCATCTGCAGAGGAGATAAAGATAGTTTTAAGAAAGATGTGACTTGCTTTGGGCTGCAAGGCTGGTTGATGTAGAATTAGGATTTGAACCAGGTATTTATTGAATAAGCAATTAATGTAGCCCCCAAATGCAATAAATACATAGGATGTGTGTTATTAATGCCATGGTTGTGCCTTGGTTTGAAGACAGTCAATAACCTCATAGTCCTCTTTCATCCAGCCTGGCTGTGAGCATTCCTAGGGATTCTCTCAGCTCTATAGAGCAGGCTGCCTCTCTGAAAACTATGATAATTAAAATTCTTTTTCAAAAAGTCTATTCAGAAAAACTGTAGGTTTTATATTTCGTATTTTGCTCTGTGCTCGTCCCAAGTGTAAGGTCATGATATGAGAAAGTAATGGAAACTCAGAAGTGCCAAGACTGGAGTCTCCTCCACCTCTCTCCCATCCTTTCACACTCACCAGCAAAGCTCTGGACATGCGTCAAGATGCCACTTTTCTCACAGCGTCAGCAGAGCAAGTCCTTGCTCCTTATGTACCAGTCCATGAAGTCCCAGCACAGAAAAGCACTAGTCACAGTAGTGCTTGGGTGTCACTGAGAAGTGGCTTTAACAAAGGAAGGGTGAGCATGTAAGCCTGGTGGAGAAAGTTTACAGCTTTGACCTCATGGATATAGAAAAAGGATTGAAATTTGCAGAAAAAGGAAAAATCAAAACAAAAATAAAAATTTATAATCATATCACATAAAGAAAGTTCCCACTGTTTTAAAGGCTATGTATTTTACATAGATACATATTTACTTATACATATGTGCACAAAGCATTATACATTTATAATTCAGTTTTATCATATATGCCATAGTATACACATGATATATCCTCTGACAAATCTTTTTAATGACATATGTCCTCCCACCACAGGATGAAGAATAATCACCTTTCACATCTTCCCTTACTGTATCCTTGACAATCCTGTGATTCCGAAAGCCATTTATGAGACAGATGCTTCAAGACGAGAGAGTTTGCTTTTGTCTCCACCACTTGGTAATTTTAGAAGGGACTCAGACTCCAGTAGAGATCTTTTGTGAATGAAAAAAATACAGCACACTGCCCAAAATATTTTTTATTACTCTTTGCGGAATCTCAGGTATTACTAAACTTTTTATAATACATTGTGATATTTGGAAGGAAATTAAGACACAGGTTTCAGTGGTTTCAGGTTGTAACAATAAGAAAATCAAAGACAGTGGGATACCATCACCAGGACAAATATTTGAAAAGAGAACTTGCAGAGGGAAGGAAACAGGACAGAGGGTTTATTTCAAGGGACTGTGGCTGAAGATGCTCCCCTTTGGGACAGGTTCCCAGCATTAGGACAGGAGCACTGCTGCCTCCAGCTGATCTTGGCCAAGACACAAGCCAATCACAGCATCAACACTGAGAGGAAAAGGAAACCCCAGGGCATCAGAGATGAGAGTTTCACAATCAGGGATGGGCCAGACCTGCATCCAGTGTCTTTGAGGAAACCATGGCCTGGGAGAGCAGGTGATACGGGCAGTGTACTGGGGGAAAGTAACCCCTGCCTGGAGCACTGTGCTCAGGAAAGAGGCCTTTCAGAGGTAAGGGAGGCATTGCAGCTTTCCCAGACAGAAGCTGTTGAACTCGCTGCCTCTGGGCCTGCCTCACAGAAATGACTAAAGTAGGTCTTTTAAACAAAATCTTCAAGATAGCAATGAATATTGGAAAACATCAGTGCCATTGGTGTGAAGTAATCCAAAAGCAGGACACTCCGGAACTATAGTTGAAATTTGGGTTCAGTTTTATGCTGTGTATGGTACAGTACAGTACAAAGGGTCAGTAGAAATTAATTACACCAATGTTTATAGATGATAGAAATTAATCAACTAGCATTACAATAAATTACAGTGTCTGTCCAGATGCTGTAAATCCTGATGACAGAAACATGAAGAGAGTGTGTGTTGAGTGGAGGGATGTAGAGTTCTGATAGTCAAAGTTACACTGTTATTGACTTAGTAGAGATTGTTGGGATTATACTAAAGGCTAGAGAGATCTCTCAGGAGATAAAGAGCTTGTCACAAAGGCTGAAGACCTGAGTTCATTTGCTAAGCCCCTTTATGTTTATCAGCGGTAGGAGTGCTCTAACTGAGTCTGTAAGGCTAATCCTAACCCTAACCCTAACCCACCCCTTCCCCGATTCCATTCCCCTGCATGTCTCTGTCTCCTTTCCTCCCACAAAAATCACCTTTATACCATAAATATTTCTAAAATAATAAATATTACCAAATTATATTAAAAACAATTAAAAATAATTTGCCAATACTGTTTCTTAGTCTTTGAAGTTGGTATCTGAAAAATGGCAGCAATCCTTCTCTGACATAGGCTCCTTTTGCCTCCCCTCAACTGGTAGCCAAGATAAGTAGCCTCTGATGTGCAAAGTTCTGCTTTCTTTGGAGGAAGGCCTCAAGTGAGTACATTGTAAGGTGCTCTGAGCAGCAGATCATCAGTGGCCCCTTTCAGATAGTCCAGTAAGTGTCTGGTTACCATCATGAGTCATTCTTTTGATGATGTCATCAGGCAAGAGGGTAGCTGGAGGCCAGCATGGCCTGGGTAGTAAGCTAGCTCCAGGAAGGGCAGGGCTACAGTAAAGAAACAAAACACAAAGTATCTTGGGGCCAAAAACATTTCTGTGGATGAAGTTGCTGAGTTTAATCTTGGGTATACGTAGTATGAGAGAAACAATTCCTGAAAGCAAGTCATCTTCTTACCTCCAATTTTGTGTAGTGGCATGGGTGTGTGCGTGTGTGTGTGCGCGCGCGCATGTGCGCACACACACACACACACAAACAAACAAACGGCACACACTAAAGAAGCAAAGGTAAGTTAAAATTATATACTGAACCTCTGTCCTGTTTTAGAATGAAATAATGAATCAATACTATGTGTGCTAATTGAAATTTGATAAAACAGTAAGAAATAACACAAACAAAAATTAGTTCAATAATTTTCTTTTTGAATCTACCAAATAATAAAACTAGAAAACTTAAAAAATGTTGTGGAATATTAAAGTTGTATTACATTTGTTTATGCTGTGAAATATTTGTTTAATGATGCAAAGACATTTGATTACATAAAATTAACCTGTGGTCAGTAGGCAGAGCCAGCAACTAGCTAAAAGGAAGTGGTAGGGAGGAGCCATGTGTAGCTATGGTTCTTAAGTGGGGCTGAGCAGAAGGACACCCTATCTTGGGAGAAACCCAAGCTAAGAGAGAATTTTAGCTACTTGCTATTCAGTCTTTCTGAGAGAGCAGAATTTCATCTCTCAGCCTTTGAATCCTGAGTTCTAAAGAGGTATAGAGATCTAGATAAAGTTCCCTTTAGCAGTTATGATAGAGCTAGTGCCATAGGAAACAAAATCCCACCTGGCTATGGCTAATATGGCCAACCTGCTATTGGTAGCAGCGGAATTGTAACTGCTGATTAGGACAGCAGTTGCTTAAGGGGCAGCTACTGAATTTAATGAATAGCAACAAACAAGTGCTCTTGTTTTGGTTAAAGTTCATATATTCATATTGATACATCATTGTTTTTAAATTTATATTTAACAGCTTTAAAACAGTAAACAATCTTTTTCAGGTAGTAACAAATATCTTCTATGGAAAATAGAGGATGTACTAAAATTAATTCCTTGTTCAAGAATTATAGAAGGTCTTATTTCTGAGATATATCATTTGACGCAGAAAGTGGTTAAAATCAATGCTTGTCAACCATGCTGTTTAGTATACTATCAACAATATCTAAGTTGTCCATCAACATGGGACAGTGTCTTCAATGTCCAATGAGAATTTTATATAAATCATCAGTAGAAATTTAGTCCCTGTATGTTTTTTTAAAACTAAAATATTTTAAGTGCTATAGTTATTTCGAGTTAGTAAGTTAAGGATACATACATGGAGTTATACTAGCTATACTGAGTCAATTTCTTCAGGAGATATATGGATACTATGTTACCAATTTCAAGGGAACTCCTTCCTTGGTGACTGGAATCCCCAGAGAAGTCATCACAACAGATGGGAGCATGTTTCTAGATGTGGAAGGATCTGAATCTCAGTTTTAAGGCAAGGTGTTCATCTGTATCTCAGACTGACCTCACATTAGTGGTACAATACCTCCACCTCAGAGAGCTGGGGTGAGATGTCTGCACCACTGCATGTGAGCCACAGAGTGTATTTTGTTATGATTCAGTCACAATGGTTCATATTGTCACAGTGTTCTGAGGTAGAGGAGAAAGGAACCAGCTGCCTAATCAGTGCTTGTCTCAAGGGAAACAGTTTAGCTTTCCTCTTGATGGGTTTCATATGCTGTATATACAAAGAGGATAGAAAAAGGACCCATTCCTCATGCCTTCCTCAGATATTGTAACAAGCCATTCTTTTTTGCATATGGAGTAGAACTCACTTTTGCATTGAATGACAGGATGTACACAGAAGGAAGTTGTATTACTATATTTCCATGATAATACATGAACCAATAGCACCTGGAGGAGGAATGCTTTCATTTGGGTGACAGGTGACATTTCATTAGCCAGTGAACCAAACTCAGGAGCTGACCAGAGACAAGGAAGGACTTCTGCCTGCTATCCTGCTCCGTAGCAAGCATGGAACATCATTTGGATGGGGAACATGGCTTGCTTAGTCGGTAGGTACTGTCTCTTATTACACTTCATTTTATTCTCAATTAAAAATAGCTACAATTTTCATTCTTCTCCTTCCAACCCTTTTCACCCAATCACAAATTTGTGTCCTCATTCACTTTTTTATTGCTAAGTAGATATGCATATATTTACACTCATATTTATGAAAAATATGAAACTAAAGCTGTCTAGGTCCTTTTAGTGTAGCTTATATGTGTATGCTTTTAGAGTTAACCATGAACATTAGATAGTGGTCAACCATTTCAGAAGTTCATTTCCAGGGAAAACTAGTAAATTTTCTCTCTCTCAGCAATCTTAAATTGCCTGTAAGTTCATCTAGCTCCTCTTCTACAACCCAGGACCAATGCCATGGGTTAGTACTGCACAGTGGTCTGTGCTTTATCACACCAATGAAGGAAATAAGGCCATAGACTTGACCACAGGCTAATATGATGAAGGCAATTCCTCAATGGAGGTGGCTCCTTCTTCACAGTTGACTCTATTTGTGTCAGGTAGAAAAGAAAAATACAAACTCTAATGAACACTGCACAACCAAACAAAACTCATTGGCCTATAGGTAAAACATAGAAAGTCTTATTTGGGCTTCCAAGGGCTCAGGCCACTGTGGCCTGGGAGTGCAATTTCTGATTGATGACTTGAAGTGGTCCAGGAGGAAGAGATCCACAAAGGAAGCAGACATGGATAATGTCTTCCCAAGAAACAACCCTGGGGTTATGCTTTCTCTAACTAGCCCCTATATTTCAATGTCTTCAAAAGCTCCTAAAATAGTGCCATTGTTGGAGGACCAAGATTCACTATTCAGATAGCATCTACAGGAAACATCACAGATTCAAATGACAGGTGTCTAAATTCTAAAAAGGTGCTTGTGGTATTCCTTTATACCTTCTACAAGCATACATTAATTTCAAAAGTGGCATGTTTAAATAAACCACCCTAAAATAAAAGTATGAGCTTGACTTTTAAGGAAAAAAAAAAGAAAGTTGTACCATGTAAACTGTCTAAGACATGAAATTAATGACTCTAAGTACAAAGCAGTTCAAGGATGCCTGCCTCCAATTGACCAAAAGCTTGCCTCCTTCCAAAGGGGTTGTTCATCACAGCAAGGTCATCCTATTTGCTTCAAGTCTGTGTTTGGATGAATTGTCACCTCCACCTTGTGTCTTACAGGTTTCATTAGAACCTTCAGGCTCTATGTGTCCTGAATTATTACATTAGGAAATTATGCAAGTTATGGAAAGGATTATGGAAAATTCAGAACACTCTGAAGGTACACAAAAATACTCATCAACTTACTCTGGCTTTGCACCAGCAAGTAGTGCATAGTAGGTTTTGCATGCGTAAGTAGCACATTACCATAGCAAAATTTCAGACCCTTGTAGGCAGCTGCCTACAGGTTCTAGAATTAGTATCGCTTGAATGTTTACAGGATTTGTAATGCTTTTTAAAAATTTCAATGTGTAGCACTTGGAAATACTCTGACAATGCTGGTATTGGATATCAAGGTAGAGAGAAAATTCCTTGAGTGTTTCAATTTTTCTGTTCAAAAGGAATCGAAAGGAGACAGATTAAATTAGAAAGTGAGGAAGCTTATTTGGAAAAAGTACAAGTCCAAAGAAAGAAGAAGGGGAGAACAAGTTAAAATTTAGTGCCCTAATGGCCCTGTGTACAAAGGAGGTTGTTTTGTGTCAGGTCATAGACTTTAGCATTCACTGGCAGAAGGGAGCTTTCCCTATATGGATGTGGGTGGCGCACCTGCACAGGCATGCTTGCCCATGCAGCAGAGACCAGAGATCTGTGTTCCTACCTACATTACACTGAGGTTATATCTTAATGCAACTCTATAGGGTGCTGATGTGTTCTGCAATATCAAGCTTCTCCTATAATCTGGGATAGAGGAGGGTTCCTCACTACAGTGTTCTGTCTTTACCTCAGAGGCTCAAGAAAAACCCCAATCACTGACATACAAATGTATGAACTGTTTCTACCTACACTGATAAGTTACGTCCTGGGTGTCTGCTTTCTAGTTCTCTCAGAAAACCTCATGACATCATGTGAGCATTGTCAGGGCCAAGACCTTGTCATTTATGTCCAAACAAAAACTAAACCTTATTAAGTAAAACTTCCTAAACACAAATGCACAGTGTACAATTAACAGGAAATTAAATTTAAACTTTCTTATGTAAAATAGTGTTTAATTAGCATTATAAACAATAAGTATCATTAAATCCATAGAAATTATGAGCACTGGGTTGGAGAATTATAAATATTAATGATAAAAATATTTAATTTTAGCTTTATATACAAAGAAAATATATTTAAAGAAATATAATTTTAAATTAAATATGTCCTGGAAGAGAGAGTTCATTATAGCACGCATGAGACTGAGGCTGATATTCAAAGTAATTTGAGTTATACATGTTTAGCATTACAAATACTTCACTTGAATTCAAAGAGTAAGTAGATTTCCTTAGCTGAAGGTCAAAAAGTATTTTAAAATGTCTGTGACACTTTTACAAATACTCCTAGATGGCCTGAGTCCTGGATCCCACGGACAGAGTTCAACAATACAATGAAACTCCAAGAGTGTCCACCTTAGGACAACCAGCCTGATTGGCAGTAGGGACTGTCACTTGGATTGGTATTCTTTTGAGAAATAAATAATTCAAACAAACAGTTGAGAATTAAACATTAAATAGCACTAGAAAGCATCAGTAACCAATTAATAAAAACAAAATCAGGAAAATTGAAAACATTAAACAATTAAAAAAGAATTTAACATTAACATTAGTCACAAATTAAATCTTTAAAGCAGCATGCTTATGAGAATGTTATGTTGTGTGGGTGAAAAAGTTTCTAACATGTCGTGGGTACATACATCTTATGAATTGTTTCAGATGCATCTCTTTCTTGCTCCAAGTCAGCAGTATATTGAAGAGTGTGGGGCATCACTCATGTTTTACATCCCAGAGGCTCTTTAACCTACCCAGCCTGAAGTACTTGGCAACATCCACGAGAGACTACAGAGCAGCCTCAGCAGCCAGTGGGTGCTGCTATAGTAAGTGCTTATGCAGGATTTCCCATACCATCTTCTTCCTAAACAGAGGCATAATCTTCTGAGAGAAGGTTATGGGATGGCCTCTTGAAATATAATCTCTATATTTACAGGTAAACATTCTGCAATAGCTCCCATTCAGCTGAAGAAGAATCTCCTTTGCTATCATGCTGTATTGCTTCCACTCCAAAGTGTTCAGTTCTATATTCTTTCTTGCTTTACTTTAGCCTGCAGGTACTAGAAAATTATCCCCAAGGTATTTGCTCTTTTTTGTCCCATTGATCCCAGTAAACAATTGTCTTCTTTCATAGGTTTATGATCACCAGGCTCCAGTGCTCATCTAGATGCACCAGAATAAGAACAAGTTCCTTTGCAAAGAGGTTTAGTGCCTGAGTTCATCTATTGACTAACTTGTAGCTCCACACTTCTACTTGGTATAAAAGAAAGTGTTAAAGGCATGAGGTTCTGGGTATCATGGAGTATTATTTCTTTCCATGAGAAGATTCATGTAAAATTAATGACTTCATCAATGAGCCACTGGCTGTCCCATGGGGTCTGCACACCTCCTCTAGTAATGTTCAGTTGGATGCACAACTTAAAATCTCATCTTATGGCTTGGGTCCTAGTGTAATTTTGATTTCCTTCTCCTGCGCTGTTATCTCAGGGCCCTGACTTTTGCTTCTGCTTCTTTTGGTCCTTAAAAGCCTTCTCATTGGCTTTAGACATTAAGATGATATTGCTGAGAGTGTCGCTGCTGACACCATCCATACAGATTCCTGCCTGAGCTCCTCCCAGAATGTCAGGCTGGGGATGTATCCTCTTCTTTCATTTTTGGAGTTCATTCCATCTTTGTGTTTTAAATGTGACTCTGGTGAACACTTCTTTTCATTTTTGACTGGTGAATGATGTCTTGTGACAGGAAAAGTTGTTTGATTTGGTTGGATCTGCATTGTTTCACATCCATGAACATACTCTTTTAGGCTATAAGCCAGTATCACAACTCTGGGTGTGTGTATAAGAGGTGTCCTGTTTGGGAAGTCAGGTTATACCTGGAGCTATTAGGATAGCTCTGATAACTGGGGATGCAGTGGGGCAGCTCATCTCTGGAGGGAAATATATACTGACTATTCAGGAAGTCAGGCTATACCTGAATCTGGGCTGCATTGGGGGATGGTCTTCCCCAATGGGTATAGTAATCCCTCACCTGTCCTGGAGAGCTGCTACAGCTGACCCTTCCTCCTCCCTTAAGTAAGCTTCCCAGAAGAGTCCTGATTTTTCTCTCCTGCCCAAAACGTTACTTCATTTGCTTCACTCTCCTAAAGGGGAAACCCCAGTAGAAATTCTCAGTCCTGGTTTTTGGTATTACAAATAATGCTGCTATGAACATAGTTGAGCTAATACCTTTGGAGTATGAATGTGCCTCTTTAGGGTATACACCCAGAAGTAATATTTCTGGGTCCTTGGGGAGATTGATTCTCAATTATCTGAGAAACCGCCATATTGCATTCCAAAGTGGCTGAACAAGCTTACACTCCCACCAACAATGGAGGAGTGTTCCCCTTGTTCCACATCCTCTCCAACATATGCTGTCATCTGTGCCTTTTATCTTAGCCAATCTAACAGGTGTTAGGTGGTATCTCAAAGTTGTTTTGATTTGCATTTCTCTGATGGCTAAAGATGAAGAGCACTTTTTCAGGTGCCTTTCAGCCATTCGTAGTTCCTCTGCTGAGAATTCTCTTTTTAGATCTGTACCCCATTTTTTGATAGGGTTATTGAAGGTTTTGGGCTCTAAATTCTTGAGCTCTTTATATACCTTAGATATCAGTCCTCTATCACTTGTAGGGTTGGTGAAAATCTTTTCCCATTCTGTAGGCTGGTGTTTTGTCTTATTGACAGTGTCCTTGGCTTTGCAGAAGAAAAAAAAAGAAATTCTCAGTCCTCTAAGGGACAGCTCAGCAAGGTTCTGCTATGCCTTGCTCAGCCCACAAGGGAATGTCTCTGCAAGGTTTTTCTGCTCAGTTCCCTAAGAGCCTTTGCCTTTTGTTTGTTTTAAACTTTTTGAATCCAATTCTTTTTTTTTTTTTTTTT
>PVIH01023516.1:0-24671 GCA_004025045.1 Sigmodon hispidus | reverse complement strand
CCTGGGTGCACTAGTAGCCCCATCTTTGTTAATGAGCCTCTCCCCACTAGTAGGCCCACACATCCGGAGGGAATGGGTTCAAATGGCTGGACCGGAATGGGCTGCACTCCCAGCTGTGGGGTTAGTATGATTCGGGAGGCTGCACGGAGGTCCAGTCTTGTTTTCCTGAGTCCTGATGGGGATCCTGTCTCTCTCGCATAAAGTGGGTCCCATATTTCTTCGGGTCCTGAGATCATGGGCCCAGATTCCCGTTTTTTGACTCCTGTTGCATACTATCCTGCTCACCTATGGGTGGCAGAAGTTTCCCTTTTATATCGCGGACCGATCTTCATTGCTCCGCTTTGTGGTATCCTTTTCCGCAACGGCGGCAAAGTTCGGGGGAGGCCTTGGCCGGGGATCTACAGTCCCTTTTTAAATGTCCGGGTCTTCCACAATTAAAGCAAGTCCGGGCATTGGGCCTCTCTTTCTCCTGTTGCTGTGAGCGCAACATGGCAGCTGCCAGCCCCGCATTAGTTAGCAGTCCCCCTATCTCCCAGTCTTGCAGACCCTTGCTCTTCCTGGGGGCTATAGCTGTCCTGCACTCTTGGGTGGCCTGTTCAAAAATCAATTGTTCAATCAGGGGGGCAGCTGTCTCCACATCCCCAAAAATTCTACTTGCTGCCTCAGTCATTCTGCCCACAAAATCCGAAAAAAGTTCTTGAGGTCCCTGCACAATTTTTGTGAGTTGGTTGCCGGCATCTCCCTTAGCCGTCAGTCCCTTCCATGCCCTTATGGCAGTACTAGACACCTGTGCATATACTTCCCAGGGGAAGTTTGTCTGATCTCCAGAGTAGGGTCCCTGTCCTGTGAGCATTTCAAAGCTCCATGCCTATTGTTCCCTGGCCTGGGCTCGCTGATTAGCATGTGCCTGATCCTGGGCTGCATCATACCAAAGTGCCTTCCACTCTAAGAATTTTCCCTGACTAGGCAGTGTGGCTTTTGCTACATCTTGCCAATCTCTAGGGATCATGGGGTCCCTTGCTAGTCTATCCAAGAGAGATAAAGTATAGTTGGCGGTGACCCCATATTTTCTGCTTACCTCTGCCAATTCTTTTATTTGGGAGAATTCCACCTGCACATGCACCCTTTGGCCTCCCCCCTCTCCTTCAAATACTGGGAATGCTGCTCTCATTTGCTGTCTCAACTCTGTTGAAAAAAAGAGAAATGGAAGGGTGCCAAGTTCCCTCGTAAGGAAGGGGAAGCGAAAACTCCGGCGGGGGCACCGTTGGTACTGAGACTCGCGAAGAGCAGGGACCAGGAGCCCGGCCCTTGTCATGAATGGCAGAAGGCCGTGCGGTAGCCAAGCGGTCTCCCTGGCTCAGTGCATTATTTGGAGGAAATTCATCAGGATAATACCATTCTGCCTCGTACCTCGCTGCCTCCTCCTCCAAATCTGACTCATCTTCCGGGTCTAGGGGCTCGACCAGAGGCCCGAGCTTCCCCGACTCGGTGACTGCATCCTCAAAAACAACAGACTAACGGTCAGACAACATGAGCCTGGACAGATCCTGCCAGGGGTAAACTGGTCCTTCTCGGGGGACTAGGAGCCTTCCTTCTCTCCTTTCACCCCTTGTCCTTTTCTCACCTCTCTCAGGTGGTCCTTTTTCCTTATAGTTAGGTACCTTTCTCCATGCACCTGCTCTCTCACTGCGCTCAGTTTCTGACATACTGTCCTGAACCTGCTCTAACACACTTCTCCCTTCCTTAATTAAACAGATCGTAAAGGAAACGAAGCAACAATCACCATAACAGCTCCCACCCAATAGGCAATCTCCATGTGTTAAAGGGTAGCAAGGTTCAATCAAGGATGCCTCTCCGAGCGACTCACCTGCAGTTCTGAATCCACCTTCTCTTCTGTCTCCAAGAAGGGGTCTCCCGTCGGTGCAAAGGTGTTTCGATTCCCTGGTTTGAGGCACCAGTTGTCCCGCGCCCTGTCTTAGCCCGCAAAGAAGAACGCAGTACACAGTTTGGATCCTTCTGCAGCAAGTTTACTAGAGCTCTAGAAAATGGGAAGACCCCGACCCCTTGCCAGGAGCTGGCTTTTATACTGTCAAGCCCTCGCCTCTAACGTCTCCCCTTCTGGTTGGTTGGGAACTCTTGCCTGATATGACGCAGGGTCAGAGGGCTTGGCTCACAGAGTGGAAACTTACTGGGGGACATGCGCAGATACGTTGTTTATCGCCTCGGCCGCGCCTTGGTACTGGAAACCGGCACCATCTTGCCTGCTTGACCGGGCTCCTGGCTCCCTACACAATCCCACAATCATGGCACCCCAAATGGCCTCTCAAGGAGGTAGATGTTCAGTTTTTGAGTATTGGGAAAATATCTCAGGTAAAACTGAGTGTGAGATGGCTTGAATGCATAGGACCAGAAGGACAGAGAGGAAGATTGTTGCCATACATGGCTAATATAGCAGTGATCTTATGGGATGGTGATCTTCTACAACAATGGAACACCCAAATTAAGATCCCTCCAGGCTCAACTATCAACCAGAGACTCAATTTTGTTCCTGAAGACAATGTTTCAAGAGGCTATGCAAAATGGCCACCAGTTATTCAGGTTGCATAACAATACATCTTAAAAATTACTGAACCCCCAAAGACATTCAAAGATTTTCCTTTGAAATGGTTGACAGACAAGCCTATTTGGGTTTAGTCATGGCCTTTGACAGAGGAGAAATTGCTGGCCCTAGAACAATTGGTACAGGAGCAGTTACAAGCTCAGTATATTGAAGAATCAACCAGCCCATGGAATTCCCCCGTATTTGTGGTCAAAAAGTAATCTGGGAAATAGATAATGGTGACAAATTTAAGAGCAATTAATAAGGTGATTCAGCCCATGGGCACCCTACAGTCTGATATATCCTTACCTTCTTTGCTACCTGGAGGATGGCCTATTATAGTTTTTGATTTGAAGGACTACTTTTTTTTTTTTTACCATACCATTACAAGAACAATGTGCATTCATAGTCTCTACATTTAATAATACACACCCAGTAAAAAGGTACCAATGGAGGGTCCTTCTACAAGGGATGCTGAATAGTTCCACTCAATGCCAATATTTCATCCAACAGCCACTAGAAGTGATATGCAAACAATTCCCACAATCTATCATTTACCATTATATGGATGATATATTATTAGTGGACCCAGACATAGACACCTTGGAAAGACTGAAAAAAATGAAGGTGTTGCCTGATTGGGGACTCCATATTGCCCCTGAAAAATATAAAGAGGGGATTCTATCAATTATTTGGGATATAAAATAGGCTTGCAAACAATTAGCCCTCAGAAGGTGGAACTTAAAAGAGATAGACTGAGGACTCTTAATGATTTTCAAAAAATACTAGGGAATATCACCCACAAGACTGGTTACTGGTATGAAAAACTATGAACTAGTTCATTGTTGAAAACCTTAAATGGAAATAAGAATTTGAACAGTTCCAGGGAATTATCTGTTGAAGCTGAGAGAGAATTAGCATTGGTGGAAAAGAGATTACAAGAAGCACATGTAAAGATCCAGACCTCAAATGAATCTTGGTTATTTTACCTACTGAGTATTCCCCTATAGGAGTCATAATGCAAAGAGAAAATATTATACTAGAATGAATATTTCTATCATATAGGCCAAGTAAAAATGAAAACCTACATTGAAAAATTTCTGATTTGATTTTCAAAGGAAAATTTAGGCTTCATTAGTTGACAGTAGAAATTGTTGTACCTTTGACTAATGAAGAAATTGATCAATTATGGGAAGACAGTGAACCTTGGCAGAAGGCCTGTAGTGGCTTCCTGGGGGAGATTAATAACAAATATCCCCTAAGCAAGAGGATTCACTGTATAAAAAAAAACTAACTGGATTTTTCCTCATGTGGTACAGGATGAACCTATTGCTGGAGCACCTATATTTTTTTACTGATGCAAACAAATCAGGAAAGGCTGGTTATAAATTAGAAAACTTCAGTAAGGTGGCACAAAGCCCCTATAATTATGTTCAGAAAGCTGAACTATATGCTATTATTATGGTGTTATTGGATTTTACAAAACCTCTTAACCTGATAACTGACTCTCATTATGCAGAAGGAGTTGTATTACACATTGAGATTGCTGACTTCATTCCTGATGATACAGAATTAACCTTATTGTTTGTACAACTGCAGGATATCATCAGACATAGAGCACATCCTATGTAAATAACACATATCAGTGTTGTAGAAAGTTTTTTTGGCCCGTTTTGGGTCTGGGAGGTTTGTGACCTGGCGCGCATGTAGTGTTGGCGGTTTGGAACTTGGTCTGCGCACCCGCAGCTTTTGTCTCCCAAAAGAAATGAAATTACATGCTTACATATTTTAACACTGTTTGGCCTATATCTTAAGCACATTACTAGCTAGTTCTTTTATTTTAATTTAACTTATTTTTATTAATTTGTTTATTAAGTGGCTTAGCCTGTGGCTACCTGGTATTTTTATATGTCTGTTTTTTTTGGGGGGGGAGTTTGATGTAGAGTGAGTAACTTTATTATTTTTTTTATTTGGTTGTCTTTGATTTTTTATCTACTTTTATGGTGGTATATAGGGGTGCAAACAGTTTTTTATTTATATCATGTAGAAAACATTTTACTACATTTTTTTGTCTAATTAAAAAGGAAGGTTTTAATTTTTATATAGTAAAATTATATATAGAACAGCTCTTAAATAGAAATTATAGTCACTATATCTAGTTTATTTGCATTTATAAAATTAAAGAGAATATTTTATTATTTTATTATTGTGAGTTTAAAGTTTTATATCTAATATATCTTTTAAACTAAAAAGAACTATATCTATAATTATTAAACCTTTAACTACATCAAAGACCACAGAAGGATATATTATTATGTAAATAAACAGGAAGTGTAAGCAGCTTTTAACATTTATAAAATGACAGAGATGACAACTGTCTGCCTGGACAGTCACTCAAAGTTTTTTTTGTAACGTTGGGGCATTTATCTTTAGCCTATAGGCCTAAAGTCTTTGGCAAACCTTTTAGTGATGTAGGAAATCTGACACAGTCTATTAGTTGTTTTTTTTTGTGTGTGTGTCTTGAAGACTGTCTGGCAATGTTTTTTGTAAAGCAGGAACCTGAAGGACCATCTTGGCTTGTTTTGCCAACATTTAGAGGTCACTTTTTTATGGAACTTGTATGTCTAGTTTATATAGCATACTATCAAGCAGTCAATATCAGAACAGTTTTTTGTCTAGTGGCTAACTGTTGCCACAAAGTAAATTTTACATGAAGTTTTTTTTAATGTCCATCCTTTTCCTGAAATACATTGGTGCTGCCAGGAACAGACCTGTCTCACTCTCTAGAAAAGTCTAAGTTTTTAAAATATTTTAAATGTCATATTTTGCATGTCTTTGAAGTGTTTGAAGACTACTTATTTAACTGAAATATATCTTTGCATACCTACAAAAACTTAACTAACATGATTATAAGTTTGTTTATTATAGATGACTATTAATCTGCATTTTTAATTATATATTACAATTTTAAATGAGTTATATCAGCATCATATCTTAGTCAAGAGTAGAAAAATATAAACAACATAACAAAATTAACCTTAAGTTTATATCAATGAATCAAAATCTACTTTGCCCAACGTTGGGAAGTCATCTGTTGTAGAAAGTTTTCCCCAGCCCGTTTTGGGTTCGGGAGGTTTGTGACCTGGCACGCGTGCAGCGCTGGCGGTTTGGAACCTGGTCTGCGAGCCAACGGCTTTTGTCTCCCAAAAGAAATGAAATCACACACTTATATACTTTAACACTGTTTGGTCCATATCTTAAGCACATTACTAGCTAGCTCTTTCATCTTAATTCAACCCATTTCTATTAATTTGCTCACCACGTGGCTCAGCCCGTGGCTAGCTGGTACCTCTACATGTCTGTTCCTCTTGGGAGTCTGATGCAGAGTGAGTAACTCCACCCTCCTTCTACCTGGCTGCCTCTGATGCTCCACCCACTTCTATGGTGGCATGCAGGGGCACGAACAGTTCTTTATTTACATCATACAGAAAACATTCTACCACATATCAGGGCTCATACAGGCCTTCCTGGCCCTTTGGCACAGGGTAATGATGAGATCAACTGATTATTAATAGGAAATGTGACAGAAGCCTCAGAATTTCATAAGAAGCATCATTTCAATAGCAAGGGATTAAAGAAGAGCTTTTCTATCACTTAGCATCAAGCTAAGAAAATTCTGCAAAGGATAAGTGCTCCCTATACAATCAACCATCCTTACCCTCTGGGAGTAATCCCAAGGGTACAAAGAGCAATGAGATTTGGCAGATGGATGTGTTTCACTTTCCAGAATTTGGAAAGATGAAATATGTTCATCATACAATTTTCCCCCTACTCAGGAATGCAGTGGGCTACTACCTTGAGTTCTGAAAATGCTAATTATGTACTCACTCATATTCTGGAATCCATGGCCATGTTGGGAATTCCTGCTCAAATTAAGACTGACAATGCTCCAGCATATGCTTCCCAGAAAATGAGACAGATTTTTGGATATTATGAGATAAAGCACATTACTGGGATACCACACAATCCCACTGGACATACAGTTGTGGAAAAATCCCATTGCACCTTGAAAGAGATGCTTCAAGGCTGGAGTGATAGCTCACAGGTTAAGAGCGCTGACTGCCCTTCTGGAGGTCCTGAGTTTGATTCACAGCAACCACATGGTGGCTCATAACCATCGATGATGAGATCTGATACCCTCTTCTGAACACTGTATACATATAATAAATAAACAAATTTTTAAAAAAGGAGGTACTTTATAAACAGAATGGTGGTATGAAAAAACCAGGGAGAGATTATATAGTGTCTTGCTTAAATTGAACTTTAACCTTGATGAGAAAGAAACTTCAGCTGCAGAGAGACACTGGGTAATAAAAAAGACTTCTGAATTGAACCAACATATTTATTTCAAGGATGTACTAACTTCAGAATGGAAGTCAGGATATGTGCTTCAAAGGGGTAAGGGTTTTGTTTTGTTTCCACAGAAAAAGAAAAAAATATGGGTACCAACAAGATTGATAAAGAGCTGATTCGAAAAGGAGAACCCTCCCAAGGAGGAGTATCTGCCAGTATGACAATTGGATTATGTGGTAAGGAACATTCACTTAACAAAGGTGAGATAGGGTCTAATTCTGTTTTTATAGAAGAACAGATACAACCCTCTTCACAACATTAAAATGATGCTAAATGCTTAGAATTTTAAAGCTGGAGGAAGATCATATATGAAAGGACTACAAAGGAACACAAAGACAATTGGCACTGACATGCACTAAGGGTAATTTCTCAATTCTCACTATTGTATATCTATATCTAATATATACAAAAAAGTGGTCCTGGTTTGATCATTAAAAAGGCTGGCTCTGAACAAACATGGAACAAGTGGCTTTCTCCCTCTCTAAATGCAAGCCCAGTGGTAAAGAAAACCCAAGAGATTCTGTCTCATATCAGAAAAGCCACCTGGTATGAGATAGAAGATAAATGGAATACATAGGACCATTACTATTGCACTCTTATTTTAAATCCTACTGCTTTCTGCATTTCCTACTCTTTTAATCTAAGAATCTTATCACACAATCCTTTGTGAAGACTCAATATCTTCACTCGATATTAGTATCTATTGTATTCTCCATTATAAACAACAATTTCTCCTACCAGCACTTTCCAAAGCATCCAGAAGGAAGATTGGGGTGCCTACCATTAAGAAAAGAAAAAATTTTGAGACAGAGAAAGAAGGAACTTGCTATACGTCGCTCAATGAACACTTTTGATAGATAGACCGTTCAGGACAGTTGTAAGATAGCTTCATATCATACCTTTAACAAGATTTTCAGATGGACTTTCCCAGTACTCTGAGAATGGTTATAGATGTTTATAATCAATTCATTAGGACTTATGCATTGTTTTAGTTTGTAGGACCCCACAGAGATACCATCACCCACAAGCCAGCATGAAGCAACCTAATGAGAAAACTATGTCCCTCTCCCAATAAGTTTGTCATCTGAGGGTTATAGAGAATTATCATTCTGGTAGAATGGTTATAAGTTAATTTTAGATAGAGGACAAAATGATATTATAGACATAGGAACTCCTTTTAAAGAAGGGAAGAGGGGATAGGAGGTTATTATATCCACTTGCAAACAACTATTAGCCAAAGGATGAATGAAAAATGAATTGCCATGGTATAGATGCTTATATATTGATACAAATGAGAAATTATTCTATATGTTTGACTGAGATAATCTGTATATAGATACAAAATTGAATGTATAATTGCCCTATTTTGCACATTTCTACCTCTGTTTAAAATATTTTGCACATTGATGCATATTAAGTACATTGTCATTTCTATAATGCAATTTCTACCTCTTTTTATTTATGCTAGTTATAACATTTATTGCAATATATACACAAGTTGCTTTGTATAGCTCTGTTTAGATATTTTGTACACTGATATGTAGTTAGGATACTGTTGTCACTTTATATGAAATGTGTATCCTGGTTAATATTCATAAGATTGTCATACTTGAAGTCATTACACAGGAATTGTATACTCATTTATGGAATGTCTAGTCTTACAATGTAAGCTTCACTCTCTCGGTTGACTGGAACTGCAGATTACCACTACTCAGATTTACCACATAACAATCAGGATAGTCAGGCTTTCCAGAAACATTCTAGAATATATCAGATAGATAGGCATCTTCAATCACTTCATATACTGAGAAAATATGGCATTCAAGATTTTGTTATCTCAAATTTGGCCATGAGAGACTCGACAACTCCTAGCATCACTCTTCCTTTCCCGAGGTGATATTGAGCATCATGGACATCTCAAAAGAGAGTGTCTTCTTTGGAGGATAATGGCCTGATGGGCAAAGGACTGCACTTGTCCTAACTGCTATCAACATGTATACTGTCTGATCTTGATGAGGTTAAAGGATAGAGACTGCCAAAGCCTGCCTGGACAGGATAAGATGGTCTCTCCCAAAGTACCCTGCTTCTGAAGAGACCTGTCAGACATCATAGGCCTGTAGCTAGAAAGGTAGATGCTCCCACTATATAGAAAAGCTGTGGATGACGGTCCAGGTAGTTAACTGGCGTTGTCTTCTCCTAAACCTTGGAAGTTACCCTCTCGTGCTTCCAACCTTCAGGTAATATATATTCCTTCTCAGGTCTTGATGGTTTGAAGACTGGATAGTTAAGGTTGCTATTACTTCACATCTCAGCAAAACATTCAGATATTAGAACTTTATTATTGAAGATAAACAGCTTTGAAGTAATCTCTGTACATTGTCTCATTTCAATATTCTAGACCTTAAGACATACCTTGTATTTGTTGTTAGTTGTAGTGTGACCTTGCTTATGTTAGTGCCTTTCCCTTCCCCAGACATACCTTTATGACAATCCCTATAGTACAAACTATTATACTTAGTTTAGAACTTTCTTATTTAGACAAAAGGGGGAGATTTAATATGAAATCAGAATTTACCCAAATAAACACTTGTGACATCAAGGAACTGAATCCCATCGGGGTGTGGCCAGCTATGGAGAGACCCTAAGAAGCAGAGGTGATTCTCTCTCTTGGCCCCAGCATGTTCCAGGAAGAAGCTCCTTCACCATTCCCTTGTGCACCTCTGCCCCCCTTTTCATCCTATCAGAATTTACTTTGTACCATAAGTGTTTTTGGAATAATAAATATTACAAGAATAGAGAAGCAGTTGAGAATCATTTTGCAATAATAGGTTTATTTTGATTATTTCTACTCTAATTTACCATTAATATCTCTTTTTCCTCATTGTCCTTTTTTTTCTTCCTGCTGCTTCTTTTTAATTTCTGGAAGAACAACTCAAGTTGAGGACCCAGTATTGCTGGGATAATTATTCTTTATCTCTCTATATCTCAGTTTCATATAGTTCAAAAGGAAGAAATTAGGCTATATAATGTTAATCTTTTTTCAGCTATTTTTTCAGCTATCAAACAACTAGGTAGCAAGGTAAGTACACTATTATCTAGGTACTCTCATAAAAGAATAAAATCTCAGGTAGTTTAAGTAAGGTCACAACTAGGATATCATCATCTGATTTTTGGCCTAGCATAAATTATATTAGGTTGTGTCTACTAACAATAATCATATCAATCAAGTTATGGAATATATATTAAGATAATACTTGCACTTTAGTCCTTCTGTACTACACACATGTATACGTAATATGTAAGGAATGATAGAATCTTAAATGTATCTTCCATTGCTGGGAGCCAAAGCCAGCATAAGCTGTAGTTAAACCATTTTAGCTTAGCCATATTAGTTTATAAGTTATTCAAAAATGGGACAGCCCATGATAATTTTTCCAAGACGTAGGGTACATTTGTATGCATGCTGTTGTGTATCTTCAGAGAGCAGAGGACAACCTTGGGAGTCTGTCATCATCTCCCACATGTTTGTGATAGGATGTGTGGTGCATTGAATAAAAATGGTTTCTATAGGCTCATAGGGAGTGACACAATTAAGGGGTGTGGTTTTGTTGGAGTAGATGTGGCCTTCTTGGATGAATAATTTTTGATGAAGAGGGAGAGAAGATTTGCACTGCTGTTGGATGGTCTTTCTGTATACCGTGAATGTGTATTGCTACCATTGGTAAATACAAAAGGTAAAGAAGCTGCTATAGCTTTTGGCAAGGAAGGATAGAGCAAGGAGGGAATCTGAACCAAGATACAAGGAAAGAAGTCAAAGTCTCGGAAGCCTCCCAAGAAGCAAGATGTGAAAGTACTGGTAAGCCACCAGCCATGTGACACTACACAGATGAATAGAAATGTGTTATTTTAAGATGCAAGAGCTAACTAATAGTAGCCTGACTATTATAGGCTAAAAAGTTTGTAATGAATATAAGCTTCTATATGTTTATTTGGGACCAAGTGTGGGGGGGACACAAGAAAACTTCTGTCTACTGCCTACAGTGCACCTTAAGTTTTCAAAATGCTCAAGCCAGCAGTGTTTCTTCCTGATGCCCACTGATCTAGATGTAGAACCCTTGACATCTGTGTGTCTGCCTGTGTGTTATCATGCTTCCTGTAATGATGACAATGGGAAGACCCTCTGAACTGTAAACTAGACCCAATTAAATGCTTTCCTTTATAAGAGTTGCTGTTGTCATAAACCATAGCAATAAAAACCTAAGTAAGACAGGGTCTCTTTCATGTTTTGTGTGCTGTATACCAGGCTAGCTGGCTCACAAGCTTCTGGAAATTCTCCTGTCTCCATTCCCTATTCTCTATAAGAGCACTGGGATAATAAATGCTTTGGGCTTTGGAGCTCAGCTGTTATGTGTGTTCTTGAGATCTAAAACTCATGTCATTATACTTACTTGGCAAATGTAACCCACTGAACAATCTCACTAGCCTTCTATGATAATTATTACAAGATAGTATCAGTAGACATAACAAATTGCTAACAAATGATAATTTGTTTTCACGTTAAGTAATTAAATTGACACTTTTATCCTTCAGATTTCTCCTTGAATTAAATTTATTAAAAAAGCTTTAAAGAACTGGAGTGCTTATGTTTAATTTTATATCTCTGGCCCCGAATCCAAACTGTATTTTTTGTTTATTTAAAGTAGAATTTCATTTAAATATTTATTATTATTTTTTTACTTAAATACTTACTTTATGTCTTTCTTTTTTCAGATTTAAATGGTGATATATATTACAAATTCAAGACACCATATAAAATATATTTCAAGTTAAAATAATGATGGTAAGAAAACTCCTACATATACATGATTCACATTTGCATGTAGACCATAGCCATTGACTTAGATGAGTCATACACTGTTATTTTTGATTGCATTCTCTATATCTCAAGATAAATAAATAATCTAATTTACTAGTTTGCCATATTATTACAAGAACAGACCACTGATAGCTTAAACAGCAAGCATTTACTGTCTTACATTTCTAGGACTGAAAGTCTGAGATCAAGGTTCTTTTGGTTGGTTGGTTGGTTTTATTTTTCTTTAGAAAGGTTGCTATTTGGCTTGCAAATACCTGCCTTTTCATGAGTTCACATGATCTTCTCTTTGTAGCTGCATTTCTGATAGTTATCAAAATTTTTTGTAAGGACAATAGGTCTAGATTTACTCTGAAAACTCTATTTAAGCCTAATCATCTTTTCAAAAGACCTAATGCAAGCTAGAGTCATCTAGCAGAGGAAACCTCAATTTAAAAAAATTCCCCACAAGATTGGCCTGTATGCAGGTCTGTAGTGCATTTTTTTTTGATTGATGATTGATATAGAGGACTCAGTCCTCTTTGGGTGGTGCTGCACCTCTCCTTGTGGTCCCAGGTTGTGTAACAAAGCAGACTCAGCAAGTCATGGGGAGCAGACCAGTAAGCAGTGTTCCTCCATGGCCTCTGCATCATTTTCTGCCTTCAACTGCCTGCCTCAACTTCCCATCATGATGGACAATAAGCTGTAAGATGAATTCAAATTTTCTTTCCTTAAGTTGGTTTTATGTTATGGTATTTGAAACCTCAGTGTATAAATTTTGGTGGGACACAGTCTAATAAACATTGTCTTTTATTTGTCAGTCTTGCCTTGGCATATATATATATGTACATACATACATACATATGTGCATCTATAAACTTATAAATATAAAAACATATAAATAAAATATATATAATTTATGATATATAAACATATATTTAACTATGATTTAATATTTGAGATGTGAATCAGTACAATTGTCACTATATTCCACTGAATCTTTCATTTATAGTTATATTTGTAAGATGCACCATTGATTTTTAATCTTATTTTGCAATTTTCATTATACAAATAGCACAGTTTATTCTTGTGTTCTGTACTCTAGTATTAGCAAAATTTGGTTAGATAGTTTTTTATACGAACATTCTTTCTTGTTAGCATTTTGAAGTATTTCTCTAAGGTCTTCACATACTAGTGACAATGTTCAGCAGGAAATACTCATATATATAAAATAAACATAATTAAATTAAAAAATAAACACAAGATAACACGTGTATTTTTATACATGTAGATCACACACTTTTTTCCATTCAGTTTTTCATTTTCCACTCTTGACTTACCCTCTCCCTCATGAATGGGTATTTTACTCTCAGCTGGTCTGCTGAAATGAAAGAATGTTCAGTGAGCATTTGGGGAAAGAAGCATAACTAAAATTAACCAGTACAAGACTTTTCTTCCCTTCCTTCTAACTGGATTGTAAGTAGAGACCCAGCTGCTACTGTGCCATTGAAGATAGGAGCACACACTAGGACACAGGAGAAGAAAAAGGGATTCTGTTCCCTAAGGTCACTGTCAATTTCCATATTAATTCTAAGCTTCCAAATTTTGGAAGTAATGTGAGAGAATAAATCCTTGTACATTTAAGGTATTATTTTTCAGTTTCTGAACTTATAATGAAAGAAAATTCCTAACTAAACCTACTTTCAAATTTTACTTGATAATCTGTATTTGATATCTGAATACATAAAAAATACTTTGAGTTTTCAGTTTATCTCTTAGACTTGATAATTTCTGGATATCTCAGAGAAAAGCTTTATTTCAAAATGTCAATTGCTTCCCTAAGGAATAAGAGATCCTTGATGGTCCTGAGAAAACTATAGCAGCAGTTCTCCATCTAACTAGAATCCTCTGCTATTAACAAGCATTCATATGCAAAGAAGGATTAAGGAGGATGATATAATTATTATCTGAGAAGTTGTGATTAATCTTTACCACACACGTTTCCCATCTGCTTATATCTTCTTCCCATTCCCTCCCTTTGTGTCCCCTTAGAATTAACAGCTATCATTAATTTTGACTTACTTTATAGGTTTGAAAATATTATTCTTATGCAATATACTATTAGTTTAACTTGTTGACTCTATAAAATAATAGATTACTCTTTTATCTTTTGTGATCTACTTTATTCCTTTCTCAAAATTAGGTTTGCAAGATTCATCTATGATTTAGTAAGTTGCTGCAAGCATGATTAAGGGTATAATTAGCTGTCATAATAGATAAACTTACAAATTTCAGTATTGCAACTCAATAGTTTCTTTTCTGCATAAAGTTTAAAATGAATGCTGTAATAGCAGATGGCTCTTATCCAAATAGTGTGTCAGAAACTTAACATGTTTTCATTTGTCCTTTACTGTCTTTAATATATGACTTCCTACAGTGTCACACTTAACAATTCCTAAGCTGCAAGAGAAACCTTTCACAGTTTGTATAGGAAGTTTCAAAGGGTCAGATGCGGAATTGATTCACATCCTCTTAGTTAATTGGTGTGATGGTATTTTCTTTAGATCTCCCTTCCGTAGAGAGACACCATTAGAAGAACACCAAAGAGATAATAGCCTCCAGCTGTGCTACCAGAAGGACCTATTAAACATTTACATTAAGGCCAAGATTTTTCCCACCTGTGTCTAGACAGTGAACCCAGCAAATACACTAGGGCCTGTGTACTTTTGCTCCACAAAGCACTTGGCCAAGGGCAATATTTGTGACAGAACTTAACATTGAGGTGGCCAAAGCTTTTTCAGAGGTGAAGTCTGAAGTTTTCTACACCCATTCTTCTTTTGCTTGTTATCCTGTCAGGAAGGAGATAACACTAGCATCCGAGCTCTCCTCATTTATCCCTGCTCCCTCCACCCATTGTTTTTCACAGGACTTACCCTCAAAACTCTCCTTGTTCTGACTCTGTTTAAACGTACTAGCAAGATAATATAATACTAATGTATTTATGTAAGGGAGTTGGGAAGTGTTTAGTTGTACATCAGGAAGAATAGGAACTAGGTGCAATGAAACACCAACCCCCTAACATTTTTAGCTCATTTACTTGTATTGATACATAATTGTTCCTTTGTCTATTTTTTTTCATTCCATGTTAGTGGACATTTGAGTAGTTGTATGTTTTAAACTTTATTTTTCTCATTACAAATATTGTTATGAAATTTTATATACATTGAAGATTGAGAGTTTTTCTTGGTTATTTGTGCTTACACGTGGGACTGCCTTGTCGCCTTACACATGATCAGTTTTGTGAGTTAATAGTTTCTCTGAAGAAGTCGTATGAATTAGCACTCATGCTAGCAATGCCAAAGCTCTTCCTTCAGCCTTGCCTATATTTGGTTTTTTGTTGTTGTTGTTCTTTTTTAAAAACTTTTCTTAGTTTTTGTTGTGTGGTGTGATAAAAAAAATATATTGTATTTAAATACTAATCATTCTCTCTCCTCCAGTTTCCAGGATTGATTATAGAGGCTTTGCAAGCATACAGTCCCAGGGCAAGTTCTTACTCCACATAGAATACATTTATTTTGTTACATTGTCATCTTTTATAGTCTTTTGCATTTACATGCAGAGCCCTTTCCTTTTTTCAGCATTCAAGATTTTATTTTTATTAAAAATTTGTCTGATATTTTATGTTGTTTTTTAACAAAACTCCACAAACCAGCAAAAAGTGGAGAACTTCTCTCAATGTATATAATACATATAAGCCAGTAAAAATTTTATAGATTTCCATTTCTAACAACTCACTCAGTATGTACATACATAAATACATGTGTGAATACATGATTAACATACACATATGCCATGAATTTATGTACATACATGCATAGGCTAATAGCATATGTATAAACATATTTTTTATATATTTTTGCAGTAAATATGTTTTGTATGTGTATTCAAGGCATCTAACATAACAGCAGAATTATTGAGAGTACATTAAATTAGTCTGAACTATGCAGCATTGAAATATGTAAACTGAGAAGCACACACACTAAGTTTCATCCCACCCCAGCCAGGTATTAGAAGCTGCTACTTCCTTGTATTGAAAATTGTGACCTTGAGCAACATGAGCAAATTTTCTCTTCCATCAGCCTAAAAGAGACTTAAAGGTAAAGTTTATTTGAGTTAGAATGCCATGTGTATAATCAAAGCTATTTTCTACTTTTCTTAAAGATCTTGCATTTTGGAGCTACTGATTAAAAACTAAATCATGGTTGGAGACCATAACTGAATATGACATTAATAAACTTTGATAGAATATAGGAAAAATAATTGACCTAGACCAACAATATAAGAGTCCCAACAAGTATAGCATATGATAACTATTCTCTCCCCAGGGTCCAAAGCCAACAAGACAGAGCAGCCATTTTAACTAAGCACACAGAGGAGGGTGACCTCACTAGAGACCATTGTGTAATGGCATGTGATGATGCTCTTTAATCTGCAACTAGTGACAAAGAAGGTAGAATACAAAGTGCTTATCAGAGTAGCTACAGTGTTCCATCTTAACCCCTAGATCATTACAATCCCCTCCCTTCAAGTTGATAGAAATGCAAATTTACTTTTTACCTCCAGATAAGAGAAAATTTTTGGCCTAAATATGATATTCAACTTATAAAATATACACAATCCTTTAGCCGGTGCAAACTGAATCAAACTACTTTGTCAAATAACTGACATTATTTGGCAAGGCAAAGGCAAAAATATAGTCATGTTTCATAAAAAAATTTGAATCTGAATCAAGGATAAATTGTGTATGTGTCTGTGGCCTCATAAGAATATGTAGCCTAGAAATATTGGAGCTTTGTTAGTTTGCATTAGTACATTCTATGATTGTCATATAACAATAAAGTGTCCTGATGATGCCTTCTTTGTACCATTTCCCTGACATCAATACAGGGCGGTATTATTAAATTCAGCACGAAAGGGGGGATTGAGAACAGAGTTTGAAACAGTAATTGAAAAATGCCAGAAACATTTTATATCAATTTTTGAGACCCTTCATTGGATTCTTAAAATTATTCTCTGAGCTTTGATCAAGTTAACTTTCAAGTTATATATCAAGGAACAACAGGGTTTTCAACCATAAAAATTATATGTTCTTTTACTCTCTCAATACTTACTGAGCACTTTCTCTATGCCAAGTATTCTGGTTGGCAGTGCAATAAAATTATAGGGGTTATGATTATTTTTTTTCTAATAATGTGTAATTCAGTTACTACATTTTATGGCACATATGTAACTGAAAGACAAGTAGTTCTGTGAAATTGTCACAATTTATGAGCCAGTTCTGACTGTGAGGTGGACATCTGAGAGCACAAGTTGAGAAGTTTGTAACCTATGTATAGCAGGTCAGAAAAACTTCTATTTCTAAATTTAGAAGAGAAATGTAAATAAGAGGTTTATTTGCTGTTGTAGTAAGTACATATATGATGTGTCTACTATATCCTTATGGTAGAGGATTTGGACACATGTGCCCATCAGTAAGCTAAATGAACTTTGTCAAAAGCAAGATTGTAATGAAAGGGAAGAGGCAAGGGAAGGAGCTAGAAAATCACAGTCCAATAGAAAAGCAGAAATGATCCTCACATTACACTTGCAAAACTGAGTTCCAGAAGACTACATTCATCAAGATTAAAGCTGAAATCTGTACCCTTAATCTATCCCTTTTTTTGGGCTTCCAAGGATCTTGATTGTTTTTATCCTCTTTCACAAAATGGTAGATGTATAACAACAGCACTGTTATCTAATATAAAGTTGGGAAACACAGAAGAATCACTTTGCCTGGAGAGTTAAGAAATAAACAGATTTTGTTTTATGCTTTAGAGCAAAATGGAATGGTTTAAACTCAGTTATTTAAAGTCATTTTGTATTTAAAGGAAATGAGGACAGATGTGGGTGGAGAAAATAACTCCCAGTCCCCAGGGAAGTCTTATAAGACAAAAAATATTTTGCAGGCACCCAGCTCGTTTGGGAAATTGTTATAAAACTAGCAAAATTCTGGGGATGTGCAGCTCAAGCTCTGTTTCTGAAATAATGAATAATTTATTTTTTTAATCTTAGGATCCCATTTCATGAGCAGCTTCTCTCCACTTCTGAAATTAAAAAAAAAAACAAAAAAAAATACAAAACATACCACCTAGGCTTGGTGGCTTACACAGAGAGACAGCACAGAATTCCTCTCTTCAAGTAAATGACAACACACCCAAGAGTATGCCTTAGTTGGCTTGGGCTGCCATAATAGAATATCATAGACTGAGTTATAGATTGAGTTTAACTGAAACCTGTGTTTTGATGAATATAAAGGCAGAAAGTGTGAGATATAATTGCTAGTATTGTTAGTATTTTGGTCAATTTTCTGTCTTAGTTATAAAATGCCTAAGGAAAAACAATTGAAGAAAAAACTACTTATTTTAGATAACAGCTTCATAAATTACATTCCATGGTTGACCAACTACTTTGCTTTTGGACCCAAGGGAATGCAGAATGTTATGGAAGGTAGTTCCTGGGGGAGAAAAGCTGCCCACCTCAGAGAAGCCAGGAAACAGAGAGAGAAAGGAATGAAAAGGAGGAATAGAAGATGAGAAAAAGAAAGAGTTTGATAGTTGTCTTAAGTGCATACTTCTTATCATGAGGTACTCAACTTCATCATCTCATCTAATTCTACATCATAAAGCTACTATCTCCAAATTCTATCATCCTGAATGGTACACATCCAACATATGAATTATAAAAGCACACAGTTCAATCTACACGAAAATACATAATTTTGTCAGCTTTACCTGCAGTTAAATGGAAGTGATCCTTTTATTGTCTCAGTTTTATTAATGTATAGAGCTTTATAGACACTGCAGATGCACCTAATTCTATGGAGAAAGTACTTTATCTTAGGGCACAGTAATAAAACTGCCTTATTCTGCAGTATTAAATATTAACACAGTTATGATTACCACCTTCTCCCTAATTTTGGTTTCATCATTTCTCCATAATAAGTGAGAAATTTTAAAAAAGCTTGGAAATTCAGAATTGATTTTGCATTCACAGCCATATTTTCATATTACATATAAGCTGGTCTGGTGGCCAGTTTTAGGATACACACAGTTTCCAGAATTTCAAATAGACTAAGTGACTTTGAAAATTTGATAAAAATAAAGCAAAGCAAAGTGGGTTTTTTTGTCTTTCTTTTCTTAAACTGAAAAATTTATTTAATTTTTACTTAGAAAAGATTTTAAATTTTATTTTTGTTTATTTACAAAATAATGGGATTATAAGTAAAATGATTTTATAATTTTCCCTAAGCACGAATGAAGTCAAGCTCACTGTGCCACTCATAAAACACTGGCAATCATAACATTGTCCACTTTCTCTCAATGTCCAATGTCGTATGTTTTCTTGCTTCCTTAGACCATCTTCTAAATCACCTAACCAAACTCAAATTATATATGGAATCCTGTTACCTTCATACTGATTCCCTAGGATATTTTTCCTTTCTCACTGCAACAAATGAAAAATTAAACACTTTGTTTAATTGCAAATGTGTTTCTGGTAGTGTTTAGTTTATGGGCATTGGTAGATATACATTTCTGAGTTAAGGCAGGAAGCGTGAAAATGTTTCTCTTCCAACTCCTTTCCTCATTTCATTGACTGTGTCTCTGCTGTTATGGTCAAGAGGAAAGACATGACTCTATGCCTTTGAGCTAGATTGCAACACAATCTTCTCTCAGCTCTGTAGAATTTCTCATCTAAAACCTATGCCTAGGAGTGACACTTGAGGGATAGAAATCTTTCTGTAATCCTCAGGCAATGTTAGATATCCCCTTAGGTTATAGAATGGTTATTATTATCTGCTATCATTTAAACTTTTACTTATACATCAGATCAAAGTGGGAAAGGAAAACTGTCAAGCTAGCTCTATGAATAAAATAAAAAAGTAATAAAAACAAAGCTTCCTAATTCTCAGTCCACTTTTGTTGACATTAACTCTCAGTATAATAAGTGTGAATTGAGTTGTCAGGCTTGTTTGGCCAGTTGCCAGATACTCCCAGTTCTCTTGAATGTATTACAGCACTGAATTTCTTGAGTTATTAGAAGTAGGTGGAGATCTTTAACTTGTTTGGCCAGTGAAATAAGAGTGGAAGATTGATATCCATATCTTCCACTTCCTTTATGGACCAGTGTGCCATTTGTCTCTTAATCATGTACTCCAATTTTGTTTCAGCATTATGCAAGTATATGCAAGCAAATATCCTCATTTCAACTTCATTACCAAATAAAGATGTTGTAGATCAAAACCCTATGCTAACCTAGGGTGAGCATGAAATGATGACATGAGACTTTATTGGTTTAAACCATGGGGATATGGAACATGGTTGTCAGCATGCTATAAGTTATCTTCCCCTCCCTTTCATAAATGGAGAGGTGCTTGTAGTCCACTACACGCACACATACACAAACACACAAACACACACACACACACAAACACACACACTGTGCTCTGAGAGCACAGAAAGAGAGGAAGAAAAGGAAAGAGACCAAAATTGAGTTTCTCACAGTCCTTACTCCAAATTAAATAGCATTGTCTAAGTGGCAAACTCTTCTTTCTTGTTTATATTCTCCATGCAAACTAAAGTGCCAGACATCTCTAATTCAAGCACAGAAAATGCTTACAAGTGAAGATCAACTTGGAATAGATCCCAACATATTAACTACTGACAAATTTGTTGTTTGTAAAGCTCCCTAGGTGCTACAAAAGGTTATGGAAGGGGAAAATGAAAAAAAAATAGAAAAAAGTCAGTCTGTTTATGTTTTACAAAATTGCCTCTTCTAGATAAAAACTGGGCTTGTTCTTTTTTTTTATGAAGGTAATGATGTTGGATATCACAGCTCTTTGGTTTGAATGGTCACTATAGCAGCACCACACCCCTCTATAACAAGAACTGCTGTTTATTCACATTTATAAAGATGGCATAAAGTTTTAATCTTCAGATCCCTAGCCCTTCCGTTCCTCTTATGACCACTATGTAGTTAAAAATGAATAATTTTATTATTTACTTTATTTCTTTTGAGTTGATCATAGATTCATATATAATATTGGTTCTCAATCTTGTCTATATATTGCAATCATCTTGGAGACTTCAAATTATTGATGACTTGTCCCTTTTGTATGTTGAGTCTTGTGTAGATGATAGATTGGAGATTTTTCTTTGAAAGATTCTTAGATGATTCTACTATATAGGTATCTTTGAGAAAATTGTGTGGAGTTCCCCCGAAGGAACATATTCTGAGATGAACATGTGTCTTTTTACAGTTTGTTGAGGAGCAATGTGGTGCAACATCAGTAGGGAAATAAGGAGATAAGTTTAAAAGAAGGTGAGGAAGAACTATGAGAATGCCATACCAAAGGCCTCATGGAAGCCACTCCAGTGCCAGCATCTTTAGAATTTTCATCAGTTGGAGTAAGGGAACAATAGCTAGCTTCAGTTTTGGCTACTTCTCATGAAAAGACACATGGTTTTGAGCGAAGGACAAGACATACAATGTGTACCATTATATATTTTGCTCAATAGTTGGAAGAGTTGAAAATGGACATATATAAACATAGGAATGGTATTTTGAGAGAAGGATCAATGCTGTGGCTATGGATATATTTGATACTAAAAAAAATGAAATAATGTCTTAAGGGTTTGGATTCTGGAAACTGTTGTTCACATCTGTCTTTACTACTACTTGTTAAGACCCAAAGCAAAATATTAACAATATTCAACATTGTTTTATAATTTTCTTATATATAAAATCAAAGTATCAGTAGCTACATTGTGGGGACTATATTATTTAATTTGTGTTTTTGGTGATTTCAGTGATTTTTGGCACATTATATAATAATGCCCAGAAATGTTAACTGATGCTTTCATTGTTTCATAGCAGGGATTTTGGTAATTAGGAACAATCTTGTTGAGATGATATGTTATCACTTTTTCAATATTGAAGGCTTTGGAAGAAAACATGTCTAAAAACCAGAATACCAACATAATCTCTAGGTGAAGAACACAACATGGCACATGAACTTAGAGAAGACCAATGTGTTCACAGCACAGGAAAAAGAAGAGGTGTGGGGGGTCCATAACAAATATATATCCTTTAAATTTCTGAACTCTGATTCACATCTCATTTTTAGGTGTAATTTGCCAAGTAATAGAGGTGACAGAAACATCTTATTACCTCTAAAAAAGATTTTTAAATCATAATTGAGTTTGTGCTAATGATGTGACTCTTGATGGAACCCTAGATATATTTCAGAAGTTACCAAAGTGATTCACAGGTTGGAAATTTCAGCCCTACTTCTTACCAAAGCATAAGTAACATGAGCTATCCACCTATGTACCAGGAATGTGGCAAGTCCACACTCTGTGGGGTCAGATGCTTCTGTTTGGGGGACCTCTCTAGATCTTGTTTTGTTTCTTCACTTGGCATTTTTGTTTTATTATTTGGTGTGTATGTGTGTGTGTGTGTGTGTGTGTGTGTGTGTGTGTTTGTGTGTGTGTATCTGTGTTGTGAGAGAAGAGAAATAGACAACAAGTGTCTTCTCTATTGGTCCCAACTGTAACTTTTGTTTCTTTTTAAAATTTATTTGTTGGTATAAGGGGTTTCATATTATTCTCTCATTATCCTTTTAGCTTTTAGTTTGATGATAGATCTTTTGTCATCATTAGTGGTAAATTCTGGGGTTTGTTTGCTTATCTTTGTTTCAGGGAGATGGTATCATGCTATGTATTCCAGGTTGGTCTTAATTTTGAATCTCTCAAATTTCTGGGTTTATATATGTGTGCCACTATCCCCAGCTGAGATTGAAAATGTCTACCTTCTCTTGTGATTATATTGTTTCAGTCTAAGTAGATTTGTCTTTTTAAAGCTTTTTTTAATATAATATATTTTCTTGCTGTTTTCACCTCCCCAAACTTCTTCTAGATCCTACATACCCAACTTCATATACTTATATATACTCTCTCTCTCCCTTTCTCTCTCTAACTAAAACAAATGCCCCCCCCAATTGGGAACCAAAATCAAACAAACAAAAGACCAATAAAAAAAAATGCCAAAACAAAACAGAAAGCACGGAAAAAACTTGGAGTCTGTTTTGTATTGGTCAACTACTCCTGTAAATGGGGCCTGCCCTGGACTTTGATTGATATACCCAGTGCCACTTCATTGAAGAAAGCTAATCTTCCCTTTGCCAGCATTTTTCAATTGCAGAGAGCTTTTTGTTTAGGGGTGAGAATTTATTCTCACTACTCCCTCTCTGGGCTTGGACCTAATTCTACTTGAACTTATGCAGGTCTTGTGTGATCTTCCACAGTCCTATGAATTTATATGTGCATCAATTCCACTGTGTCTCTACTGAAATTTTGAGACAGGGTCTTTTATTGAACCCAGAGTTCAATAAAAATAATCTTGTGAAATCATATTCTATAAATGTGTAGTTTCTAATGCTCATGCTGTGTAGTTAGAGCTGTAATTGAATTCATTTGAAAGATACTCAGCTGGTACCCAGGTGGATTGAGAACTAGTTTTAGTGCAGAAGAAAGACCTATAATCATACGTTTCTTAACCTTCTAGGTGTGTGGTACAAAGGAAACTTCCTCCCTGTGGTCCTATACTGTTTATAAAATAACACAAAGGGTAATAGTAATTACAAACTATTTGGCATATGGCTTAGGCTCATTATCAGCTAGCTCTTTCAACTTAATTCAAACCATTTCTATTAATCTATGTTTTGCCACATGTTTAGTGGCTTTATCTGTGTTCCATTACATCTTGCTTTCTTGGAAGGCAGCTCAAAGCATCTCTGTGTTACTCTGCATTTTTGTCCCTTTACCTATGCTTGGACTTCCTGCCTACCTTATAGGCCATAGGTCAAAACAGATTCTTTATTATCCAATGGTAATTCACTGCATAAAGAAAGACAACCCACATCAAAGAACTTTGTATTTAATGCTCAGTGTTGGAAAAGCAGCTCTGTATGCATCCAGAGAATGTGATTAAACAACCTAAATGCTTCTTCTTCACTTCTGTGTTCAGACCATTATCATGTTTGTATCTGAGATAGTGATTACTTTAAGAAATGGGTTGGAGTAGATCTGTCATGGATAGCAAAGATGTTCAACTTCAAAACTGCTGTTTGCCGGTTCCACTCCTGGGACCAAGTGTTGTCTGCAGAGTCCCAGCACACTCTGGAGCAGGGGCAGGTAAACTCTGCCCCTGACCACATCCACAGCTCCTCCTGAGGGAATTTGCATGGCTCCCCACCACTACCTCGAACTGAGCGAACCAACTACAGGGGTCTCTGAAGGGCAGATTCAGACCCTGCCCAGAGGTGAGGAGGGGTCACCAGGCCTCAGCGCCTATATCCCAGCCTGGGAGGGAGAGTTGAGCTCCCATTGCTTCCAGTTCCGCTCCTGGGACGAAGTACTGTCTGCAGAGTCCCAGCACAATCTGGAGCAGGGACAGGTAAACTCTGCCCCTGACAACATCCACAGCTCCTGCTGAAAGAATTTGCATGGCTCCCCACCACGACCTCGAACTGAGCGAACCAACTACAGGGGTCTCTGAAGGGTAGATTCAGACCCCGCCCAGAGGTGAGGAGGGGTCACCAGGCCTCAGCGCCTATATCCCAGCCTGGGAGGGAGAGTTGAGCTCCCATAGCTTCAGGTTCCACTCCCGGGACCAAGTGCTGACTGCAGAGTCCCAGCACACTCTGGAGCA
>PVIH01023515.1:13040-24736 GCA_004025045.1 Sigmodon hispidus | reverse complement strand
CCATCCTACAACACTACTTGCTCAGCTATGTTGACTGCTGCTGGATTCAGCCTAGAGGCCTATAAACTGACTGATAAATAAAGAAAATGTGGTAGAATGGACTTTTACTCAACCATAAAGAAAAATGAAAGTAAGAAACCTGCAGAAAATGGACCAAATGGTATTATACTAAGGTGGCCCAGGCTAGGAAGACAACTCTTTGTCTTCTAATGTGGGTCCCAGCTTTGAATTCTCAGAATTGTAAATGCTTGGGGTATCTGGAAGACAGGAAGCTAGAAAGGTCCCAGGAGAAACAGGAAGGAAAAAGCCTTAAAAATTGAAGGGTTAGAACTCAGATGCTATGGAAATAGGAAGCACTGAAGTCTTAAGGTTTGAGTGGAGGTTGAGGCAGGGAGTCAACCAAACTTCAGATATACAAAATTCCCTTCTATAAATCCACCTCTTTACAGTCTATTACAATAGAATTTTTTAGAGGTCTAAACACAGGTACCCTGTGGATATTTGTTAGGTATTTAATAAATCCGGGGACATCAGAGAAACCACACAGTCAAATCCTAAACATACAGCTTGATCCTTGATCCTTGATTACAAGAACATAGAGCTGAGTCACTCACACACACCTTTAATCCCAGCACAGGGTCTGCTGGGAGTGGGGACCAACACCCTTAATCCCACAACTCCAGAGATGGAACTTCTTCTGTTTCTTTGAGTTCAAGGCTACCTGCCTTTAATCCTAATTTACATGGGATAGTGTATCTGAGGGCTCCTAGAAACCAGGCAGATAGAGAAGCTACTGGCAGAGAGACAGGCAGAAGAGACCAGGAGTAAGGTGAGGAAGTTGCAAGACAGTTGGGTTTATTCAGCCTTCTGCCAATGTCTGGCTCAGAGTCTTCTTTTCATACAACCCAAATTCATGCTACTACAGTACCCTGACTGGGGAAACAAGGGGGACTTCCCTAGAAGGCATGAATAGTTCAATGAAAATCTCAGTGCTAGCATCAAATAGCTACCTATGAATAACTAGTCAGAGAGGGCCCAGAGGCCACTGAAACAATACATGCTGTTGATTCTCATGCTTTCCGTTGCCCACCAGAACTAGATGGTGAGACTGTTTTTGAAGACATACACACTTCAGTTGCATAACAGAGAAAGCTAAAATGAACCTCAAAACCCCCTCTCAGGTACCTGAAAACTGGCCAAGGCTTATAACAAGTGACTTTTCAATGCTGTCCCCTATATGAGCCATCTTTATCAACACCACTAAACCCTGCCCAAAGCTCAAGAACATAGCATAATAGCAATAGAAACTAAGGGCCAGAGGAGACCCAAGGGAAATACCATCTTCTGGGTGTGGTGTGACTTTGGAGCTCAGGAATTCATTGCAGCTATAATGACCTATGCAAGACCAGCACTCAAGGACTCCAGAAGGCAGCAGTGACTGGACTGGAGGAAAGGGGAGGGAGGGCTACCAGTTCTGCTGCTAGTGAGAGCGAGAGGTTGTTATGCATAGTTACCAAAACAGAGTATATTAATGTGAGAAATTGTCAAAAGATAAAGATATAAAACATTTTAATAATTGGAAGTTCTCTTAATTCACTTAAGACACTTCATTTCCTATAAATTTTCTGGATATAGAAAACAGTGCCAACATTTACTGCCTGCCTACTAACTTTATTACTAAGATTTGAAGAGTAAGCCTAGCGCAGCATTCTAAGCCAGTGCATTTCTGAGTTATATCCCCAAACCAAGTACTTAGAGCTACTATGCTTTAGTTTAGCATAGTTCTCTAAAATGGAAGACTCCTTTTAGTCCTGGACCCCACCTGGATCATCCAGGTGTCCAGCTCATTCTCTCCTAGAACTGGGCAAGCCCCTGCCAGGAATGTGGAACTGAACTCTACTTTAACTCTATGGCTACTAGAATACAAAATGGCCTTTCCTGAGCTAAGTTTACTCTCTTCAATCTTAATGTAGCACTAAGAAGTTGGAGCTTGCAGAGTGGTGTCAGTGACACACACAGGCCAAGCACAGCTGGCTCTGCTCTTTTGCTTGAACTGTGCAAGGATCTTTAGGCAGGATGTATGCTCAGATTCTAGCAAGGCACGTTAAGTGGGTGACCATGAAATGATCTCTTAGTTACTGTTCTACTGCTGTGAAGAGACGCCATGTCCAAGACAACATATAAAATAAAACATTAGTTGGGGGTATTCTTACAGTTTCACAGGTTTGGTCTATCATCGTGGTGGCAAGCAGCCAGAAATAATACAGGAGAAGGAGCTGAGCTACAACCTGATCCACAGAGAGGGAGAGACTGGGCCTGTATGGGCTTTTGAATCCTCAAAGCCCAACCCCCAGTGACACACCCCCTTGAACAAAGCCACATCTCCTTCAACATGGCCACACCTTGTAATCCATTCCTAACAGCTCATCAAACTGGGGACTAAGCATGCAAATCTATGAGCCTACAGGGCCAACCTCATTCAAACCACTATAGAAAGTGACACTTGTTTTTCAGAGTATTGACAGTGAGCACAGGACAGGTTGATGGGCTATGAGTGGATACATTAACAAACTGAACATCATCCATTGCAAAGTTCACAGTTATTTGAAATTGTGGTAGACTGTAAGAAATAGACAACTGGTATCCATATCTCTCAGATTTGAAACTAATTTCCTGAGTGTTTGGGAAGTTGTCAAGGTTAATTTTAGAACCTGCTTTCTGTGCTTGATAAAGTTGTACCATCATGTTTGATGTTTTATTTTTAGACAATTATAACTAGAGTTTTAAGGGACTCTGAGGTCTAAAGTTACCATCTGAACAGACAAAGGTCTAATGGAAGGCAAAAACTTCAAGAAGTTTATCAACTACATCTTTGAAATAGTTCATGGGGAAGCATATATACACATGCACTTTCATGCACATGCAGTCGTAGACACATACAAGCAGGCACATGTACACATGAACACACATTCCAATACACTCACATGCTGCTGTCAGAGCAAGCAACTAAAATATATTACTACAAGGGAAACTCCCCAAAGTTAGGGTTGGGGCAGGATTTTGTTTGGTCTTTGCAGGAGAATGAAGGCATCCAACTAAGAAATTGGAAAACACTGGTCAAAAGAGACACTGGAAGAAAAAGAAAAGAAAGAAAAAATATAGCAAGAAAAAGGGTGAATTGGCCTATTGGTATAACACATTTCCAACAGGATAAAATTTCACAAATCTTACCAAATATCAATTTCTGCTGTTCTCTGCAAACAAATAATGCAAATAGTCCTTTTGTAGTCCCAATTTAATTAAAAATTAAAGCTGGCTTTGAACTTGGAGCATGGCTCTCTTCTTTTCTAAACTCAAAATGCTTATCAAAGGAAAGTTCAAAATCTCTCTCATGTCAGAAGAGACACCTGACATGGGCCAGAATATAAAACAGAATTAAGGAACTATTCTCTTGCCACTGATCTCATAATTCCTTGGTTTATTTCGACTCTTTAAAACTTTTTTTAAGGTATAAATATTAACTTAAAATTTATAAGATTAGTATATATGTATATATTTGAAACTTTTTGTCATGTTATTAGTGGTCATATAGAGTACTAATTCTAGAAAAAAGGCTTTACCTAGTTTACTGTACATGATTTCGCTTTTGAGTATCTATCAGGTAACTAGGAATTCAGTTTTTGTACTCTGGATGTTCATAACAAATTATGGTCCTTTAACCTTTTGAGGTCTGCTGCATAGGACATTTAAAATGTTTAAGTTGTCTGCAGTGAACCATGATCATGCCTAATAGTGACCTTTGAAGTCTCCAAAAGGATGATGGAGCCCCTTAACCATGATTCCATCAGTACTATGGAAATACCACTAGGAAGACACATACCACTCAAAGTTGGATTTTAGCTACAAACTGTTCAGGACAATTTCAAGGTGTCTAGCTGAGATGGTCCAGCCTCACAGACTACTCTAGCCAGGACTTGAAACGAGCCCCACACTTTCCCATCACACAGGGACTGAACAGCAAATGGTACAGCCAGCTCTCCCAGGACTTGACAAGGGGGCCACTTCTTCTCAGGGTCTCCTAAAGGTGCCCAAATCCTCAGACAACAGGAAGTAATTTAAAAATACAACCACTGCATTCCAAGAGGTCGGGTGGCCAAGTTATGGTCATTCAGTGGGTTATGGTTATTTGTCATCAGTGGGGGATTGGTTACAAATTGTTATTGGTAATGGTCAGGAAAAAGCTGAACAAAGGATTTAGGGATCTGGTTCTGAAAAGAAAACGGATGGATATAGAAATGATGAAATAAAAGTAGACTATTGAAGCTACTTTTAACTAAAAAAGCAACCACTAGTCTTAAATGTTTTGCATTAGTATGGATTTTTGTATATTGATACAAATTTGGGGTTATTTTTGTTATGCTGCCTATATGTTTTTATTCTTGTTTAATATATTTTGTATATTGACAAAAAGTTGAAGGTTATTTTTGTTAGAATATACTGTACATATGTTTCTACTCTTGTTCAAGATATTATACCTATACAGCTCATTTAATAGTGTAATGTAAATTTCTAGTCCTTAAAAGTTAGTATTATAAATTATTTAGGATAAAAAAGAAATGCAGATTAGTAGTTAGTCACCTATCACAATAAAACTTGTAGTTGTATTCAGTATGTTTTCAAGGTCAAACATATTTTAGATACACAGGTTATTTTCAATGACTTCTGAGATCTATAGAGTATGGTATTTAAGGTGTATTAATAACAAGTATCTTTTATGTTTGTTTGTTTCTTGGGTTTTTATTTATTATTTGATGATTTTACATCATGTACCCCATCCAACTCAGTTATCAGACCTCTCAGTTTCATACCCATTCTTATGCTCCCCCATTTACAAAAAAAAAAAAAAGCCCATTCATGCTGCTCATTTGCTTACTGGAGCATAATTAAACTCCCTGTGGCCAGCCCCTTAAATAAAACAAGTTCTTTCTCACCCACATCCTTACCAGAGGCCATCAATGCAGAAGTGAAGCACTATGACATTTACCTATGTTCTAGCCTTGAACTCTAACAAAGATAATTTTTATGACATTGTGACATGTCTGCTTCTGGCAGGTCCAATCTACTTCAGAGAAATTGATGTGTATCAAAGAAACTGCATATGGAGTTTATCTTCTTTGTGTAAAATGTTAGTCACTGGGAAAACCCCAAAGTTCATCTGTAATGTTAGAGCAGCCAACTCTGGCCTATAGCCTAGCATATCTGACAGCCTTAGTGATGAAGCAGGATTTCTGAAGGACTGTCCTGCCTTGTCTTGGCAAATTTCTACAGTCACTTTCTCTTATGTCTTCCTTGTCCAATTGGGACAACATACTGTCAACAGTCATGGCAAGAGTAGTTTCTAGAAAACCTAACTAACATGACAGTAATTTTGACTATTACAGATGACTAGCTATTAATCTATATTTTTAATTATATATTACATTTAATTGAGCTGTGTAAACACAATACCTTAAACAAGAGTAGAAATTTATACACAGTATAACAAAATTAAATAAACTAAAATCTATACCAATGTCAAGGATATAAGATTAACAGGTTTGGGGTTTTGGGGTTTTTTTTGAGTATATTTAATAATTAGCCCTATTCCCACATCAGAATAATCTACCCTTTTCCTTCATCATTTTTATAGTATACTCCCTTTCTTCTTTAGAATGAGATTGACTGTGACTAATAACAATTTGTTACCAAATTCCCTAAACAAAGACAAGCATCCATATTTCATTTTGGAGGAATGTGGACATAGTTTTCTAGACCGATTCCTGATGATTTTGGGAACTGGGAATCGTTGGGGGACCCTAAGAACATTTAGGATTATGGTCAAGTCCTGACTGGAGTATTCTATGAGGTTAGATCATCTCAGCCAACAGCCTTGAAGACATTCTGGATGCAAAACTCAGAGGAAACTGAGACAGAGGTACTCTGAAATGTTGGAATGACCTGGGCCATTGGTTACCATCAGAGGTCTTCCTCAACCAAACCTTAATTTTTTTTACCCTGGAATGAATCCAGTCTCATGTGTGTGTGTGTGTGTGTGTGTGTGTGTGTGTGTGTGTGTGTGTGTGTGTAGATAAAAATAAAACCTCTGATGCAAAGTAACATATTTTTTTACTTAAATTTTGAAGTCAAAATATTTTCCAAATATATAGGTTGGTTTAATCTAGCAGCATTTATAATCAAATGTCTCTTTGCATCTTTTGTTCCTCTGCAGTCAAAAGGTCTTAAAACAACACACTAACATACAATATTCAAACTCTCTATTTACATACTTTTTTCTCTCCCAAGCCTATGTATATTTTTTAACACACTGTAAACCTTTTATAAGTGGGTTATTTTGTTTTGTTTGTCTGAATGTCTTTACTATATATCCCTGAAAGCATTTAAACTGCTAAGCAGGCTAGCACTAATGTGGTTGCTTTGTTGGCTTGCTCCATTCTATACCCAGGTCTATAAGAGTTTAGCTTCATGAAGGTTACACCTTTAGGAGCCACATTTACTGATCAAACTCTGGGCAGTTTTTCAATCCACACTGCTACCTAATAATATCATCCACTGCTCATAAACTCCATTTAAGTGTTTGGTAGCAGGGCCTCTTAAAAGAGCCACATGATTTTTTCCTGCTAATCCTGAGTCAGTAAGCTGCTCTTAAAGGAGTCATGCCTCTGCTTGTTGCCAGCACACAGAGCCTACCCAAGAAAAAATGGTTACAGATGCCAAATTTAACTCCATTTTTCTGTGTTTAGATTCTTTTTTAAAGCTTTTTTAAGCATTATGTGGATGTACATGCACCATTTGTAGTTCAGTGTTTCTTACCTGCTCACCTGTTTCCAAATACCTAGCAGCTGCTTCCCAAATAATTTGACTCAGAGCTTTACTAATACTTATAAATGCTTATTCTTTAGCTCAGGCTTGTTACTAGCTAATTCTTACACTTTAAGTTGACCCAATCTTGCCACATGGTTCATGGCTTGTTACCTCATTTTACAAAACCTACTTGCTCGGCTGGCTGGTGTCTCTGTAACTCTGTTATTTTCTTCAAATCATTCTCCTACTCTGGTTACCTATCCTGGACTCTCTGCCTGGCTACTGGCTAATCAGTGTTTTATTAAACCAGTTCAACTGACAGACCTTTACAGTGTCTAAGAGCATTATCTCACAGCAGGTGAGTGTCTGAGTTCATAGCTGGACAACCATACTCTCTAGGCTATACTCCCTGAGGGTTCATTCTGTGCCCCATCCCTACCCACTGCAACCCCAGTGCCCTGGCAGCAGCACCGTCCCCCTACAACCACACCCCACTGCATCAGTGACCACTGGAGCCACAGGCACAACCTGCACTTTGGGAGGAAGAGCTTGGTAGACAGCAGTGTAAGAATACAATCAACAACAAAAAGAGAAATGTGGTCCCATCAGAAGCTAGTGTAAGACTTGAACGTCACAGTGCAGAGTAAGCAGAAGAAAATGACCTTAAAAGTAACTTTATGAAGATGATAGTGGTCCTTAAAGGAAAAAGGGAAAAAAATCCCTTAAAGAAATTGAGGAGGAAAAGGCAAAAAAAGAGCAAGAAATCAGTCAATCAATCAATAAATCCCTTAGATAAAGCCAAAAAACAATGGATACAGGTGAAGAAAACAGTTCAAGACTTGAAAATTGAAAACAGAGGCATTAAAGAAAACACAAACCAAGAGAATTCTGGGAAAGGAAGATCTGGGTAAACAGAAAGTACAGATGCAAGCATAACCAACAGACTACAAGAGAAGAAAGGGAATCTTTTTCTTGAATTTTTTATTATGAATAAAGTCACATTTTCTATCTGTGTATACACTTATTCAAGGTCCCTTCCCCCCTCCTACCTCCTCCAGTCACTCTCTCTTCTCCACATCTCCCCATCTCTCCCCCAGCATGTGCAGGAGGTCCCAAGGTCCCAATATGGCTTAGTTCAGCCTCCACTCCAGGCAGATCTAGTTTCCTCCCCCCAGCATCAAGACTGAGTCAGGTGCTCCTCTAGAGGGAGTGGGATCCAAGGTGCCAGTACAGGGTGCTTCAGATCCCAAGCTGTTCAGTGGTTGTGGTTTGCAGGTTGGACATGCTTTGCTTTTTTGCTTTTTTTGTTTAGAGTCTACTAATGAGTGAGTACATCCCCTGCTTATCTTGTTGGGTTTGAGATACCTCACACAGGAGGATATTCTCCAAATCTATCCATTTGCCTGCAAATTTTAGGATATCACTTTTCCTTACTGCTGAGTAGTACTCCATTGTGTAGATAGATGTACCACAGCTTGTTAATCCATTCTTCAGTTGAGGGGGATCTAGGTTTTTTCCAGGTTCTTGCTATTACAAATAATAGTGCTGTGAACATATTTCAGCTAATGCCTGCCTTTGGAGTGTGACTATACATCATTAGGGTATACACTCGGAAGTGGTATTGCTGGATCCTTGGGAAGACTGATTCCCAGTTTTATGAGAAAAAGCCATACTGCATTCCAGAGTGGCTGAACAAGCTTACACTACTACCCAGCAAAGTTTTCAATCACTGTAGATGAAAAAAACAAAATATATGACAAAACTGCATTTAAACAATACCTATCCAAAAATCCAGCTCTACGGAAAGTCCTTGAAGGAAAAACTCAACCCAAGGAAGTTTAGCTATACCATGAAAACACAAGCAATAGATAACCTCACACCAGCAAACCCAGTAGAAGGGAAAGACACACACAATCATCAACAAAACCAAAATTAACATGAATTAACATCACTGGTCATTAATAATCTCTTAATATCAATGGACTCAATTACTGATAAAAAAAAGACACAGGCTAACAGAATGGATACAAAAACAGGATCCATCCTTCTGCTGCATACAAGAAATACACCTCAACTTAAAAGACAGACATCACCTCAGAGTAAAGGGTTAGGGAAAGATTTTTCCAATCAAATGAACCTAAGAAACAAGCTGGTGTAGCTATCTTAATATCTAACAAAGTAAACTTCAAGCTAAAATTATTTATTAAAAAATGGAGGACATTTTATATTCATCACAGAAAAAAAAATCCATCAAGGGGAAGTTTCAATCTTTAACATTTATGCCCCAAATACAAGGGCACCCATATTTGTAAAAGAGGCATTACTAAAGGTTAGCTCACACATCAGAGCCCGTACACTATCAGTGAGGGACTTCACCACCTCACTCTCACCACTGCACAGCTCTGCTAGACAGAAACTTAACAGAGAAACAAGGACACTAAGAAACGTTATTCAAATGGACTTAACAGACATCTATAGGACATTCCACCCAAACACAAAAGAATGTACTTCTCAGCACCTCGTGGAACCATCTCTAAAACTGACCACATACTCAGTCACAAAGCAAATCTCAACAGATACAAGGAAAAAAAAGTATCTTATGGGATCACTATAGCTTAAAGTTGAATTCAACACCACAAATCACAGAAAGCCTACAAACTCATGGAAATTAAACAACGCTCAACTGAATCACCACTAGGTCAAGGAAGAAATAAAGAAATTAAAGACGTTTTAGAATTCAGTGAAAACAAAGGCACAACATACCCAAACTTATGAGACACTATGAAAGCAGTGCTAAAAGGAAAGTTCATAGCACTAAGTGCCTCCATAAAGAATGTGGAGAAATCTCACACTAGCTGTTAGAATTCTTGACAAAGCAGGAAGCTGAAATATACCCTGGCAGCCAGATGCACATGCACAATGTAGCACAACTCTTTTGGCACACACTGCAGGGTACATTATCCATATGTATGATTAACATCATTCATACTCATGAGCAGGCGTGACTATGTAAACTCCTCACACATGCATTCTTTTTATATCATTATTTTAAAAAAGGTGTTTTGGGGGGGCTGGAGAGATGGCTCAGAGGTTAAGAGCACTGACGGTTCTTCCCGACATCCTGAGTTCGATTCCCAGCAACCACATGGTGGCTCACAACCATCTCTGATAAGGTCTGGTGTCCTCTTCTGTATACTGCATACTTAATAATAAAGAAATTTTTAAAAAGGTGTTTTTTTATGTATCCCCCTGCACACCCATCTTTCCCTGTTCTCAGTCTCTCCCAATCTGCCTTCAGCCTCCCCCCAACCCCATCCCCTCTCCAAAAGGGGCAGAAGTCCAAGGTGGGTCAGCTCAGCATGATGCATCTACTCCAGGCAGGTCTGATTTTCTCATCCTAGTATCAAGGTTGGGTTAGACGATCCTCTGCATGGAATGGGCTCCAAGGTACCAGCCCATTTACAGGAACACAGTCTGATCCCACCCCCTTGAGGCTCTATATACTGCTCATGCTAATTGACAGATTCATTGAAATCCCTATCAAAGTACCAACAAAATTCTTCACAGACCTTAAAAAGAACAGTACTCAAATTCATATGGAAGAACAAAAGTCTCAGGATATTCAAAACAATCCTGGATAATAAAGGAACTTCTGGAGGCATCAACATCACTGACCTCAAGCTCTACTATAGAGCTATAGTAATAAAAACAGCCTGGTACTGGCATAAAAACAGGCACATGGATCAGTGGAATCAAACTGAAGACCTTGGCATTAATTCACACACCTATGAACACTTGGTTTTTTTTTTTTTACTAAGAAGCCAAAATTGTACAATGGAAAAAAGATAATATTGTCTACAAATGGTACTGGCATAACTAGATGTTGACATGTAGAAAAATGCAAATAGATCCATATCTATCACCATGCACTCAAGTCCAAATGGATCAATGACCTTAATATAAATACAGTTACACTGAACCTCATAGAAAAGAAAATGAGAATAGTCTTGAACATATTGGCACAGAAGGCCAATTACTAAATATAGCATTGAGAGAAACAATTAATAAAAGGGGCATCCTGAATCTGAGAAGCTTCTGTAGGGCAAATGATATAGTCAATAATACAAAATGGTAGCCTACAGAATAGGAAAAGATCTTCACTAGCCCCATATCTAACAGACAACTTATCTCTACAATATATTAAGAACTCAAGAAACTAAGCATCAATATATCAAACAATCCAATTTAAAAGTGTGGTGTAGATCTAAACAGAGATTCTCAACAGAAGAATCTCAAATGACCAGAAGACATTTAAGGAATTGTTCAACATCCTTAGACATCAGGAAAATGCAAATCAAAATGACTCTGAGATTTTATCTTATACCTGTCAGAATGGCTAAGATCAAAACCACTAATGATAACCTCTATTGGAGGGGTTGTAGAGTAAGGGAAACACTGCTCCGCTGCTAGTGGGAGATGCAAACTTGTACAGCCACTCTGGAGATCAGTTTGGCAGTTTCTCAGAAAATTAGGAATCAACCTACTCAAGACCCAGCAATACCACTCTTGGGCATATACTAAAATATATTCAACCATTCCACAAGGACACTTATTATTAGATGTTATTCTTTCATATGGCAGGAATGGAAAGTTATAGTTTGGTTATACAATCAAATGGACTTATAAAGTTGACAGATGCCTTTTACCTGCTCAAATATAGAACACAAAATCACCTTTAGCTAATGTGTGTACACTGCACATTACATACTTGTGCTAAGGCATATACCTTCAGAAGTTTATGTGTTTTCAAAAAAAAAAAAAAAAAAAACCAAAAA
>PVIH01023515.1:0-12940 GCA_004025045.1 Sigmodon hispidus | reverse complement strand
CACACAGAGACTGAAAAATAAATGATACAGCCATCTCACCCAGGACTTGATCATTATCCCAATTTTCTTAGGATCTTCTAAAGATGTTGTCACTCCCAGACAATAGTAAATAATTTTAACAAGAAACCCACATTCCCAAGAGATGGAGTGGGTGGTTTTTGGCCACTCAGTGAATTATGGATATTTGTCATTGTTTATGGGGGTGTTGGTTGAAAGTTGTTGTTGGTCCTGGTCAGAAAAAAAAATAAGCAAAGGAGGTTAGATTCAGGGATCTCTTTCTGAAAAGAAAATAGGGAGATATAGGAAGGGAAATATAGGAATGACAGGATAAAAAGATAGATTACAGGATCTATTTTTAAACTAAAAAGCAAGTATTATTCTAAATATTTTACATTTGTATGAATTTTTGTGTATTGATACAAATCTGATTATTTTTGTTTTAACATATTATATATATGTTTAAAATTATACCTATGCAGTTCATTAAAAAATGTAAAGTTCTAATTATTGAACAATATTATTATAAACTAGTATAATTAAGAAATACATTTAGTAATCATCTATAACAAGCTGGTAGTCAAGTATGTTTTTAAGGTAAAAAAATATGTATTTAAGATAGATAGATAGATGTCTTCAGACACTTAAGAAATTTACAGAATATGGCATTTAAGATGTTTTAATAGCATAAGGCTTTTCATGACAGTAAGATACATTTGCTCCAGACAGCACCAATCTACTTCAGAGAATATGATGGGCATTGAAGAACATACATGTGGAGTTTGCTTTTTTGTGTGGCAAAGTTAGCTGTGACAAGATACTGTCCTTGCCTTGACTGCTGACAGTATTCTTTCAAAATTGGATAAACAAGACACAAAAGGTGATAGATGAACTTTACAAGGTAGGACATTCCATCAAAATTCCTGCTTCACAGAAAAGTCTGTCAAATATTTTAGGCCTGTAGGCCAAAGATGGGTACCTCAATTGCAGGGAGACCTAGGTAGCTATACGTCTTTGTTATTTCTATAGTTTTGAAAGTTTCTTGTTCTGCATTTTTAGTTTATTCAGGTAATATTTTATCCTTTTTGAGTCTCCAATGGGGTTGAAGAATAGATATCTATACCAAATTCAGAAAAGAAACTTACAAAGAGACATAAAGTGTGTAATGTTAAGAGACATAAAATCTTAAGTTTATCTAATAAAATCTTTTAAGGTCTAATAAAACATTTTTAGGTTACTAATACAAGTTATACTAAAAAGTGGTTTAGGTAGAAAACTTTGAACTCATAAAGATAGGATAGATAATGGAGTAATTTCTCTGAATTTGCCAAATGCAAATGGACTGGACATTGTGAAATAATCCTTACTTGATAATTGTTCTTATTGTATGTAGTGTTACTGTATTAAAGTTAAAACCTTTCCTTTTTATTTAGACAAAAGGGGGAAAATGTTGGGTGATAATCTTTTTGTACATTGTGTGAAGATGTGTTGCTGTGAATCGTTTAATAAAGAGCTGAACCGTCAATAGCTAGGCAGGAGAGGTAGAAAGGACTTCTGTGTGGAAAGAGGAACTAGGGGGTGAATCTGGCATGGCAAGAGATGCTAGTGAGACACTGAGGAAGTCAGACACATTATGGAAGAGTGGTAAAGATCTACATAGCACAATGGGAATTAATAGAAATGGGTTAAGCTAAGACCAAGATTTCATAATTAATAAAGAGACTCTATGTAATTATTTGGGGTCTGGCAGTCCAGAGAAAGTGTGACAAAGACTAAACTATACATCACAATCAAAACTCCAGGACAATTATTCAGGGACAGTTTTTCTGTGTCTGTGAATACCTGCCCAGAGGTAGCACCACCACAGAGGCTGGGCCTTCCCACATCAATCACTAATCAATAAAATGCCTTACAAACTTCCCTGTAGGCCAATCTAGTGGAGTTATTTTGTTTTTCAATTGAGGGTCCCACCTCTCAGATGACCCTAGCTTATGTCATGTTGACAATCTAATGTCAAATTCACATAGAAAACATCACTTTCAGCTGGAACTTTTTCTTTATCATTTGTCCCCAATATCTTATTAATATCAACATATTATAAAATATATTAGAAACTTAAAACTCCAACTGTCTTGATAAAGTCAATTAATTTAAAAGTTCAATCTCTTTTTTAAAAAAATCCAAAATCTCTGTAAAAGTTCAAAGTCTCTCAACTGTGGGCTCCTATACAATAAAAAGTAAGTTACTTTTTTACTTTAAGAGGGAAGAACCAGGGCACAGTCACAATCTGAACAAAGCAAAACCAACTCTAACAGTATGTGGAGAGCCATGCTGCCATGCCTTAAGATGGAGCTGACTTCCTGCCCTTCACCCCTCGAGGGTGAGTGCTCTTGTATTGTAAACAACTCCTTATTTGGTGTAAGCTTGGATTGCAGCCTGCTACTGCGTACGTGGACCTATGGGCGATACCCACGTGGCTTATTAGGATTGGATGCCCTGAGAGTATTTAGCCATTGAGTGGGCATTTCCCGGGGTAGAAGAAGTGCTTGAAAAGGTCCCAAATAAACTGCTGAAAGAATATCCTGAGTGTTGCGCTTTTCTTGCTGGCAAGGTTGCGCACGACAAGTGGTGGCCCGCACAGGGAGCAACTCCGGGGAGCTTCAGGCATCAGAACTTTCTACAGTCAGGGGGTCAACTGGTAAATCCCAGGTATGGTGGGATCCACGGTAAAGTGGGGTAAAATAGTCACTCCTATCCGTAACTAAGGAAGGAGCAGGAGAAAGCCACTGACCAGTGAGCTGAACTCCAGGCGTGGAATGAAAGTGAAACAAAGCTGGGGCTGTTTGGTAAAAGCTCCGAAAAGATTTTTAAGATAAGAAAGAAAGGTTATAAAAGAATGGGCGCTTCATCTTGTCACCCAATCTTTTTGGCTCTTAGGGAGCTCCTTCGCTCAAAAGGCCTGAAGTTAAGGAAAGACACCTTGGAGAGATTTTTGGAGGAGTGCGATGTTATAGCACCATGGTTTGCAGTTTCCCGTATTCTCACAGTACCCTCCTGGGGGAAGTTAGGAAGGGGCTGGAGAGATGGCTCAGAGGTTAAGAACACTGACTGTACTTCCAGAAGTCCTGAGTTCAATTCCCAGCAACCACATGGTGGCTCATAACTATCTATCTTGAGATCTGGTATCCTCTTCTGGCACACAGGCATAGTGGAGGCCAAATGTTGTATACATAATAAATAAATCTTTTTTTTAAAAAAAAAAAAAAAAAAAAAAAAAAAAAAAAAAAAAAAGCTTTGTCAAGTTATCTTTTAGGGAATTGGTCCGGTGAACTTGAAGCAACCATGGAGAAATTTAGAGTCGTGATTACTGCCATGAATTCAACTGGAGTAGAACCCAGAGTAGCTGAGGGATTGACGAAATGGACGTCTGCTGCCCTCAATCATCTGAAGGAGTGGGCGGGAATGGGTGCTCTGGCTGGCTTGATGGCGCTGATACTCTTGGTTTGCCTGTGGTGTATTTGCAAAATGAGGTTTACACAGTGTAGGAGCATGGCAATGCTTATTGAGGCCTTTACTGCCATAGAGGAGGGGCAGCCCCCGAAAAGTTTGGCTTGCTGCACTAAAGGAGTAGGTTTGTGGCACGGGATGCAAGGCTGAGCACTGCACATGATTATTGCCTGCTAAGGTTTCATGGAGAGCATGCCTAATTGTATACAGGTTGATACCCATGATCCTGTCCCCATGAAAATGGGTATCGGACTGGCCTGGTCCTATCTGGATGGATGACACCCGGATTAGGGGCAGTGCAGGTACTTTGCACTATGGGGATTAGGCCTCTACTCTTGCCTGCTGCCTTTTTCTCCTTTTTCGCCTAGTAAAACAAAAAGGGGAAGCTGTGGAGAGCCATGCTACCACGCCCTAAGTTGGTGCCGACTTCCTGCCCTTCACCCCTCGAGGGTGAGTGATCTCGTATTGTAAACAACTCCTCATTTGGCGTAAGCTTGAATTGCAGCCTGCTACTGCGTACGTGGACCTATGAGCAATACCCACGTGGCTTATTAGGATTGGATGCCCTAAGAGTATTTAGCTATTGAGTGGGTGTTCCCCGGGGTAGAAGAAGCACTTGAAATGGTTCCGAATAAACTGCTGAAAGAAGATCCTGAGTGTTGTGCTTTCCTTGCTCATGAGGTTGCGCGAGACAACAGTATAAATAACTTGAGTGTCCAGAAGTCCGAGATTAACTCACAATGTTGAGGGCTCCTCCAAAGAGTTTCTGCAGCTCTGCCCTCTGCAGGACACACAGCTCATTTTCTAGGCTCCTATTGGCTCCACTCCACTGATACTGCTGTTCTTGAGGGTCATCAGGTGGTACTGCTACTGGCATCTTCAAAATGCTGGCATCTTCTGCTGCAACTGAACTGTGCTTTCACCAATATTTCCTCCTGGGCTCTCTTTAGGGACTCCAGCTCTGCCATACAGTGCCATGACTCAACTGTTGTTCATGACCCCTTCAGGCTTTCAAAACCAGTACCATTTGTGTACCACGGGCACTACCAAGTCCAGCTGCCAGCATGAGAGGCATCCTCTGTCTATCTGGGACACAGCTTCTGTGTGCTTACCCTGAGAAGAGACCCCTGGAAGATTTTACCTCAGTGATGCTGATCTCTTCTTAACTACTAATAATTTTTTCACCAGCATCAACGGCCCCAGTGAAGGAAAGCTTTTACTTCAGAGGTTTCAGTCTCTTGTCTCACAGCTGACTCTTCAGCCTGAACTGACCAGAACCACAGATTCTTAAATCAAAATAGCAAATGGCCCAATGTTGCTTCTCTCTGCAACATCACAAGCCAGGTCCCCTCAACTGCAGCCAGGTCTACTCAGATGCGTCGTTCCCAGCAGAATTCTCCAATCTTCCAGATTTCACAACTAACCTAGCTTTGAAAACTCAGCTTCTCTGGAACAAAATTCCAAGGTTCTTCAACAAACCTCCAAAACATGGTCAAGTCCATCATAGCAAGACCCCACAAACTGGTACCAGTGTGTCTTGGGGTTACTGTAGCTGTGATAAAAACACTATGACCAAAAGCAACTATGGGAGAAAATGGTTTATTTGGCTTACATGTCCTGATTCAAGTCCATTGAGGGAAGCCTTTGGGAAATCTGGAGGCAGGAGCTGGTGCAGATAACTTGAGGGGGTGCTGCTTACTGGTTTGCTTCTCATGGCTGAAGAGAGAAAACTTAGCTCAAGAAACCCCATTTTGCATTCTAGTAGCTATTCTATAAAAAGGCTGCACTTTTACCAATGGCCTCTCTGCTCTCCATGACCCTTCATGTCTTCAAAACTAGTACCACCTGGGTGATGACACACATTACCAAATCCTGGTACCAACACAAGTTATAGCCATGGCCACCTCTGGAGTATATAACTTCTGTGTTCTGAAGAAACACTTCCCAGAAGATTTTACTGCAAAGATGCTGGTCTCTTCTTAATCACTGCTTACTTGTTAGCTTCAGTCAACCAGCACCAATTGTCCCAGTGATGAAAAGGTTTCACTTCAGTAGTTCTGGTGTCTTCTTAATCCAGCTGACTCTCCAGTCGCAGCCAATCAGGACCACAGAATCTTACATCAAAGTAGCAAATGGCCTTGAGAGAGCCTTTAATCTTCCCTCTGTCACCTCATAGACCAGGCCTCCATCTCTGCACAACTCTCAACATTCTTACTCCCAAACTCCTACAGAACTGCCTACTGTGGGATCAACACTCAGTGCCTTTTCTAGCCCAGAGTTCTAAAGTCCTTCTACAATCCTCTCCAAAATATGGTCAGGTCTACCACAGCAAGACCCCATTTCTGATACCAATTTCTCTCTTAGTTAGGATTACAGTTGCTTCAACAAAACTTATAAGCAAGATGCAAATTGGGGAGGAAAGAGTTTATTTGGCTTATCCTCCCACACTGCTGTTCATCTCTGAAGGAAGTCAGGACAGGAACTCAGGCAGAGCAGGATCCTGAAGGCAGAAGCTGGTACAGAGGCCATGGAGGGGCACTGCTTACTGGCTTCTCGGCCTGCTTCCTTACAGAAGCCACAATGGACTGGGCCTTCCCCAGTGATCACTAATTAAGATAATGCCTTACAGCTGAAGCTCAACTGAGGCTCCTTCCTTCCTGGTGACTCTGGCTTCTGTCAACCAAACACACAGAATCAACCAGTACAGACCTAGTCATTAAGAAACCACTTTTAAGTGATCCATTGAGAACATAGAGATTTGTGAGCTTTCTGTTACTTACTGTGCCACCTCGAGAAGTTACTTAACCTTTCTGAGCTTAGTTTTATTCATTGAGAAAATGCTCACAGTGCCTGCCCCAATTATTTCATTGGGTTGTTGAGAGGGTGGTGGAAGTTGATGCTTCGTAAGTCGGGTGGCAATTATGTTCTAAACAGTTGCAGTTATTCTAAGAAGAATAAGCATTAGGATGGTCTACATTCAACTTTAGTGAAGGTCATGGCTGATAATGCAAAAGACATCCTCACAGTATCCAGTTACACCTTAATAGTCTCTTTTGTTGGTCGTCTATAGAGGGAGAAGACACTGAGTCTTCTCCTCTTTTTAGCTTTGCAGGAATATCTGGGAGTCACTGAAGATGAACCAAATTAAAGATTTGGGGCCTAAATATAACACCAGTAGCACAGATACTAAGAACAATAATCAATAAGTAGGACCTCCTGAAAGTGAAAAGCTTCTGTAAGGCCAAGGACACTGTCAATAGGACAAAATGACAGCCTACAGAATGGGAAAAGATTTCACCAACCCTACAAGGTGACAGAGGACTGATCTCTAAAATATATAGAGAACTCAAGAAACTAGAGCCCAAAGCCTTAAATAACCCAATCAAAAAATAGGATTCAGTACTAAAAAGGGAATTCTCAGCAGAATTACAAATGGCTGAAAGGCACTTGAAAAAGTACTGAACATCTTTAGCCATCAGAGAAATGCAAATCAAAACAACTTTGAGATACCACCTGACACCTGTCAAATTGGCTAAGATAAAAGACACAGATGACAGCCTATGCTGGAGAGGGTGCAGAGCACGGAGAACACTCCTCCATTGTTGGTGGGAGTGTAAGCTTGTTCAGTCACTCTGGAATGCAGTATGGCTGTTTCTCATAAAACTGGGAATCAATCTCCCCAAAGATCCAGCAATACCACTTCTGAGTGTATACCCTAATGATGCACAGTCACACTCCAAAGGTAGGCATTAGCTCAAATACGTTCATAGCAGCATTATTTGTAATAGCAAGAACCTCGAAAAAACCTAGATGTCCCTCAACTGAAGAATGGATTAATAAACTGTGGTACATCTATCTACACAATGGAGTACTACTCAGCAGTAAGGAAAAGTGATATCCTAAAATTTGCAGGCAAATGGATAGATTTGGAGAATATCCTCCTGAGTGAGGTATCTCAAACCCAACAAGATAAGCAGGGGATGTACTCACTCATTAGTGGAGTCTAAACAAAAAAAGCAAAAAGCAAAAATCAAAGCATGTCCAAGCTGCAAACCACAACAACTGAACAGCTTGGGATCTGAAACACCTTGGTCCGGCACCTTGGATCCCACTCCCTCCAGAGGAACACCTGACCCAGTCTTGATGTTGGGGTGAGGAAAGCAGATCTGCCTGGAGTGGATGCTGAACTAAGCCACCTTGGGACCTCCTGCCCTTGCTGGGGAGGAGATAAAGTGATGGGGAGAAGAGATAGTGACTGGAAGGGGTGGAAGGGGGAAGGGAGTTTGAACAAAGGGATACATGAATTAAAAGTATGACTTTATTCATAATAAAAAGAAAAAAGAAAAAAGATTTGGGAAAAGAATTTTTACTGAAACTTCATGCAGGCTTGAGTTCCTGGCACAAGTCTATGCATGAACATACCTAACCAGTGATATCATTTTAAAAGACAAGTATTTGATCATCTTTCCCAAAGGACTGTTAGGTCATAGCAGAAAACTGGATAGATGGGCAGGGATGTCTAGCTAACCATTGGTGTTTCTGCAGTCCTGACTCACAGCCCCTAATCTACTCCATAGGTTGCTTGGCCGTCTGCAGCTGCTGAGGACCTGGACTCCCTTCTTCAGGTGTGAACTTTGACCTCTGCAGAACAGCATCCTTGAACCTTACCATGAACCCACAGTAGAGCCTCTGGGCACCATGTCCCTGTGTCTTTCTCATAGGCTCCAGTGACACATGAAGACTTGCCTGCGGTTGCAAGCCAGTGAAGAGGAGCTTGTCCTCTGGGCCGGGTTTGTGTCCTGCTTACCTGACAGGCTCCAGCTATCGTAGACAACTCCCCTCACTGAAGAGCCAGTGAGAGGCATGGGCTATAGTATGAAGTGATGTGGTTTAGAGTTTGAGACATGAGAAACTGCCAGACAGGCATAGAAGCTAAGAGGAGAAAGTCTAGAACAGGTGTAGGTGAGGGTGAGCATGACATCTGGGGTTTATTTAAACCTGAGGAGAAATGCTACTTGTGTGACAAGTGACAGACTCCAGTTACTCCAGTTTGGGACATACCAGGTGATTGTAGCAAGTACATTTTAGGGTTAATCAGTAAGCGTCTCCAATTCCAGTTCTCCCCGGGCTTTGACCACCCTGGGTCCCACTCTGTCACTAAGGACTCAGGGACTCACCCTAAGGGCCTATTACCAGTCAGCTCTGTCTGAGTGAATCATGGAAGGCCAATGCATTGTTAACATGCTGGAGGATAGTCTATGCTGTGGTTGGGAGAAGTCAGGGTCAAAATAGTGATGTAAGAGAAAGGAAAGGAAAGAGGGCTGACTCTTCTGAGAACAGCACACTAATTTGTGAGAATGAGTGTGTGTGTGAACTTAAAGTCTTTGTCCACTTGAAGCTTTACTAGTTTTAGAAAAATAAATAGAATTAAAACTACACCCAAGAATGCTGGGAGATGTAATTGTATGCGTTTAGTATAATATATATCTTATGTTTGGTGATTTGACTCTACCCCTGAAAAAAAGATGACAAAGTACTGACTAGAGCAGGCGAATGTTCTAGTCAACATTTATAAAAGTATGTACAAGAGAGCTTTTCCTCCCAATCTGAGTGAAAAGGAAACAGCCTCATAAATAAGGTGTACTGGAGGACATTTGTGCCATTGAGACTAACAATCCAGCCCAATGCTGTTAGACTCCCGAGGCAGTAAAATTGGTCGAATCCAAACTGAGAGCCTGCAGCACCACAAGGAGGCTGAAGAGAAGTCCTGCTCACAGAGGGAACAGACAGAAAAGCTCCTCGTGAAACATGAAATGAGGAAAGTGGGATAGGCAGAGGGAGGGTAGGGAGGCTTACCCTCCTCCCCGCCCTCACAAACCCTCTATGACTCTTCCCTGCTCTGTGATGCAGACCTGGGCCTCCAGTGAGGCTCACACAGCCTCAGAACCCAGCTGCCTCAGGCAGCTGTGTGAGCCACACTATGGAGAAGTCTCTCTCCTTTCTGAAGAGCACTACTGCACCAGGGTTGGGCCTTGGCTCAGTGCTTTTGGACATTGACCCACCACTACACCTTCCTGAGTGCAGGGGCTGCTTTTCCTGTGCCAGCTGTACCTGATACTGACCTCATTCTATCATTGTGGAAACACCCAGACCTCAGTACGGTGAGCCCCCTGGAGAGATGCATTATTGATGTGTCCAATTTCTATTCTGACATTACTGGATCAATTTAAAGGGTTTGGCTGTCCCAGAGAGATGTCTGAAGGGATGCTGAGGAGAGGAGGGAACTGCTTCCTGAGGCCATGAGGTCAGGCAGGGCAGGGATTCAAGAAGGTTGAAGGTTTTCAGATGGACCCACGGCCCACCTCTCTGAGTGTAATTGCAAGCTCCATGGTCTAGGGCCAAGCACTGATCCTGAGTTTCAGTGACATCATTTCAGATGGTGGGTTCTCTGAAGAGAAGTCTCTTCTGTCATTTAGTCTGCCCATCACCACCTCTTTGCCCTTCACCAGGCCTTTCCTAAGCTGGATGGCAGGAGTGCCTCCCTGAGGGCCTCTGAGTAAAACTTGGAGCCTAAACTTTGTCCCCAATACACAGGGCCTTCAGAGGTGCTGACCCTCGGCTGCTGATCTGAGCAATGCCTGGGATAGAGGACTAGGAGCTGAGAACATGGGATGTGGACCTCACAAACTCCTGAAGTCCCCAAAGAAAGAACAATTGAAAATTAGTGTCTTTCCTTTAGAAAAAAAAAAGCCTGTTATTTGCAGTCAGTATTGTTGGATAATAGATGTCTAAAAGACTCAAGATAGTGATACCCAGGTTCTTTTATTCTTAGAACTAAGAGAAAACAAAACAAAACAAAACAAGGTAACATTTAAAGCCAAGGTTCTTCCTGTTTGACCTGAACGCCTTAAGGTGGCCCCTCTTGTTCTTCCATGAGATTCCAAGCTCAGGATCTGATGTTGTCATTTGCTAGACACAATTTCTCTCAAGAAAGAGCTTTCAGAGAAAATGCTTACAGATTCACACATGAGCACTCCTCAGAGCCTGGGATCCTGGACTGTGGTGGTTTGAATGGGATGATCCCCCATAGTCTCAGGCACTTGAATGTTTGGTTTCTGGCTCTTGGTGTTTGGGAGGTGTAGAAAGCATCGTCTTGTTGGGGGACGTGTGTCACTGGGAACAAGCTGAACAACTCTGCTTCCTGCTACAGGCTCCAGATGTGAGTTCTCAGCTATTTGTGCTGCCAGGATTCTTGCCATAATCTGTTCCTAACCCTCTGGAACTTTAAGCCCAAATGCATTCTTTTTTTTTATTTTGTATTTATCAAGAAAAACAGTAAATTGAATTTAAAATGCTGATAAGTTAACAATAACTATAAAGAAAATAAAAATAATAAGCATGACTTATCAAGGGTGATAATGCAAATAATTTGCTACACATAAAATTACTTTGTGTTCAGCTTTACCTCTAAATTTTTTTTTCTATCCCTGTATATCCTTATTCAAGGTCACTTCCCCCTCCAGCCACTGTTGTAGAATGTTTTTCCCTGCCCGTTTGGCATCAGAGTTTGTAACCTGGCGCACGAGGCAAATCACTCCTGGCAAATCCAGTTTTGTCCCCCCTCCCTCAAGAGTGAGTCAGGTGTTCCTATAGGTGGAGAGGGATCCGAAGGGTCAGTCCAGGGTATTTCTGATCCTAAGCTCTTCAGTGGTTGTGGTTTGCTGTGGAGAGCTGCATGTAGCCATGCCTTAAAAGATGGCGCTGGCTTCCGCCCTCCACCTTCCATATGATGAGTGCTCTCAGTGACAAACTATCCCATAATTCTCTAGGCTGAGGATCTGGCTTGCTTCTGCATACCTGGACCTATAGGTAGCACCCACGTAGTGTACTGGGGTTGGCTGCCAGAGGCTATTTAGGCTGTGGGCGGGTTTTCCTCAGTAGCAGAAGTAGAATGAGAGAGAATATGTAGCAACTCAGTCAGTCCTTTTTTCTTGTTTGTTTGTTTAGAGACCACTAATGAGTGAGTACATCCCCTGCTTATCTTTCTGAGTTTGTGATACCTCTCTCAGGAGGATATTCTCCAAATCCATCCATTTACCTGCAAATTTTAGAATATCATTTTTTCTTACTGCTGAGTAGTATTCCATTGTGTAGATGTACCACAGTTTGTTAATCCATTCTTCAGTTGAGGGACATCTAGGTTTTTTCCAGGTTCTTGCTATTACAAATAATGCTGCTGTGAACATAGTTGAGCTAATACCTTTCGAATGTGAATGTGCATCTTTAGGGTATACACCCAGAAGTGGTATTGCTGGGTCCTTGGGGAGATTGATTCTCAATTTTCTGAGAAACAGTCATATTGCATTCCAAAGTGGCTGAACAAGCTTACACTCCCACCAACAATGGAGTAGTGTTCCCCTTGATCTGCATCCTCTCCAACATAGGCTGTCATCTGTGCCTTTTATCTTAGCCAATCTAACAGGTGTTAGGTGGTATCTCAAAGTTGTTTTGATTTGCATTTCTCTGATGGCTAAAGATGATGAGCACTTTTTCAGGTGCCTTTCAGCCATTCATAATTTCTCTGCTGAGAATTCCCTTTTTAGATCTGAACCCCATTTTTTGATTGGGTTATTCAAGGTTTTGGGCTCTAGATTCTTGAGCTCTTCATATATCTTAGAGATCAGTCCTCTATCACTTGTAGGGTTGGTGAAAATCTTTTCCCATTCTGTAGGCTGTTGATTTGTCCTATTGACAGTGTCCTTGGCTTTACAGAAGCTTCCTAGCTTCAGAAGATCCCACTTATTGATTGTTTGTCTTAGTGTCTGTGCCACTAGTGTTATATTTAGGAAGTGGTCGCCTGTGCCAATTCGTAGAAGTGTATTTCCCACTTTCTTTTCTATCAAGTTCAAAGTGGCTGAGTTTATGTTGAGGTCTTTGATCCACTTGGATTTGAGTTTTGTGCAGGGTGACAGGCTCCTATCTATTTGCATTTTTCTACACTTCCATCCAGCTATGCCAACACCATTTGTTAAATATATTGTCTTTTTTCCATTGAATGTTTTGGGCCTCTTTGTGGAAGATCAGGTGTTCATAGGTTTTTGGGTTAATGTCTGGATCCTCAATTCTATTCCATTGATCCACAAGTCTGTTTTTATGCCAGTACCAGGCTGTTTTTATTACTGTAGCTCTATAGTATAACTTGAAGTCAGGGATGGTGATACCTCCTGAGGTTCTTTAGTTGAGTAAAATTGTTTTGGCAATCCTGGCTTTCCTGTTATTCCAAATGAAATTGAGTATTGTTCTTTCAAGGTCCAAAAAATATTGTGTTGGGATTTTGATGGGCAGTGCATTGAATCTGTAGATTGCCTTTGGTAGAATTACCATTTTTACTATGTTGATCCTACCAATCCAGGAACATGGGAGAGCTTTCCATTTT
>PVIH01023514.1:0-24676 GCA_004025045.1 Sigmodon hispidus | reverse complement strand
TCCTCTTCATTGCTCAGTTCAGGTCTTGTATTTGTAAGATCGCCACTCTCTTCTGGAGTTACCATATTGCCCTTTGTATTATTATGTAATTTCTTGCACTGACGTTTGCCCATGGGTTCAGTGGTTCACGATTAGATGGGTCCTGGTCAGTTGTGGCACTTTGGTTTGTGTGTCTCCTGTCACCTCTCTGGTCAGTGTTTGATTCTGTCTTTCAGAGACCCCTGCAGTTGGTTTGCTCAGTTCACTCAGTTCGGGGTCGCAGTAGGGATCCTTGCAGATTCCCTCAGCAGCAGGAGCTGTGGGTGTGGCCAGGTGCAGAGTTCAGCTGCCCCCTGCTCCAGAGTGTGCTGGGACGCCGCAGAGAGCACCGGTCCCGGTGGTGGAACCAGAAGCAATGGGAGCTCAACTCTCCCTCCCAGGCCAGGATACAGGCGCTGAGGCCTGCCGAACCCTCCTCACCTCTGGTCAGGGTTCGAATCCGCCCCTCAGAGACCCCTGCAGTTGGTTTGCTCAGTTCACTCAGTTCGGGGTCACAGTAGGGATCCTTGCAGATTCCCTCAGCCGATTTTTATTTTCTTTATAGTTATTGTTAACTTATCAGCATTTTAAATTCATTTTACTGTTTTTCTTGATAAATACAAAAATAAATAAAGAAAAAAAAGAAATAAGCATTTTAATACATGGGCCTCTGGAAACACTTATGGTTCAAATTGTAGCAAAAATTACTTTAATGAAAAATATAATTATATGGACTCTAAAGAATTGTAATCAAATTTTTCAGAGTATTTTTCCAGAGCTAATTTCTAACACCCAAGATGTGTCTTATGTAATGCTTGGCAAATGCATTATTTTGCTTAGACCAAAGGCAGTTGTTCCTGACTTCTATTTTGACTCCTTCCTGACTTCCATATGATCACCATATACATACAAGCATTGTGAAATGCTTCTGTTGCAAACTTCAAAACCAAGGTGGAATCAGCTTGCTTCACTCTAACACTAATTCTTTGTGGATTTTAGAGTCTGTTTTCCTACATCTTTGCTTGTCTAAAATCATGTATAAATCAGGTTCTTCTTCGCTCACTATTTTGTAATGTTTCCTTATTTTGCCTTTGGGAAAAATCTCAAATCTTTACAAGATGACTTGATCAACATCACCAAGATTTCCTCTTACTCATCTCCCAACCCACACATATTTCTACCTAGAGCATCCTCACTTCCTGTTCCTGAGCCTGGTAAATAAGACCCAACACCAGCTCTCAGCACTTTGCAGTATTTTCTCTTTTAGTGCTTTTAAATATTTTTGAATATATTTATGCACACACACTCACACATATATGTAATTTTTTATGAATGGGTGGTTTGCCTGTACATCTGGAAACCACATATATTCCTTGATTTCCTGTACTCTCAAGGCCAGAAGAAGTTGTCTTTGGGAGTGGGAGTTTTGTGAGCTGTCACATAGGTCCTCTGGAAGTACTGAGCCATCTCTCTATCTCCTTCGATGTCCTCTTCTTTTGATTAATTACCACCTTCTGAATTTATACAGGACATGGTTACTCTGTATCATTTCACCCCTCCTATTCCTTGCCTCACTTCCTCCCACACTCCCCAACTTCCTCTCAAGTTCATAACCTGTTCTTCCTTTAGGAGTTATTATTTTACACATAAAGCAGGCAGGCAGACACACACACTGACCAAAAATCCAAACCTGAAATGTACTGAGCCCATGGAATGTTACTTTTACACTCTTAACTTACATTTAGCACTGACTATTTAGTCTTGGATAATCTATCAGAGAGCTCATCTTTGACGATGATTGAGTTTTCCTCTCTCAGCCTCTGGCTCTTTGTCTACATGTGCTAACGCACAAGCTTTTTATCCACATTGGCAAATCTACTGGCATTGTCAATATTCAGGCTTTCTTTAGGAAAACATATTATTAAGATTCTAAGGGGTGAAACATTTCTGTTTTGCCCAGAAGACAATATTTTGCAGTTGATATCCTGGTCCTCTGGCTCTTACAATCCTTCTACCCATCTTCTTTGATATTCATTTATCTTCATGTATAGGAGTTGAACTGTAGATGTACAAATTGGGGCTGGGCACCGGTCATTTATTATCTCACATTTCGACCATGTGTGACTCTTTGTAGCTGCTGAATTAATATGATGAATAATTTGTAATTATAAGGATAAGTGTTTATGATACAGTTTATGATATTAGTGTTTATGATATTAGGACAATGGAAGCAGTAGGTTTCCCTCTAGGGTTTATGATCTGTCCTCCCATGGGTAGTTGACCAGGTTTATATCCCCTGCTGAATTTCTTCCTATAAAATGGGCCTTAAGGCTAATTAGACAGTTGTTGTTTACATCATGATAATGCCATGATGGCACCATTGGGGATATCTCAAGGTCTGGCCATTCTTCTGGTTAGTGGAATTTACAGCTAGAAGGACTATTGATTGATTTCTACCTTTTGTCAGCTTGCACAGAGCCTTCTGCTGCCATGAGAACCAGACAGTGACCTCTCCATTCAGAGAACAGGATGGCAAGGTACTCTACTAGTTCTTATAAGTAGGAAAATTATTTTATTAATAAGTAATTAATAATGTATTTCTATACAGAGTGTCCACAGCACAACTTCCACACCACCAACACCTTTTCTTAGAGCCCTCTAAAAATGGAAGCTGAGGACTTAATAGTCTTCAAATTTCAAAGCCACTAGCTATTATCTCAATGACCTGAGGGAAGTAAGCCTTTTAAAACTTTTTCTGTGAGAAGAATATTGTATTAATTCACCTCTTCTCATGTAGTGGTTGTGGGAATTACATGAAAAAATATATGTGTGATGCTGAATGCAGGATAATGTGTTTGTACATAAACGCAACTAGAAAGCACTTTAGTACATGCAGTAGGAGGCCACAGATTTCTCTATTATTATATTCACAGCTTTTTTGTTTAGCTCAGTAAGACTTTACAGGTAGCGAAAAGACAATTCTGATAATTCATATGTGATTTATCAAGACATTTGAAACATTAGTGCATAAATTTGTATTAGAAATTTTTAGAAGTCAAATCTACATTCAAGGAAAAGTACGAAATATATCACCAAGTATAAAGCATGTTAATTCATTATTCTGTTTTTCCATACTACTTATAATCAAGAAAATACAGTCTTACCATATCTATAAGTTAATATTTTCTAACATATTATTTCAAGTGGATGATAAGTTTTTTTAATATCTTTCAAACCAGACTTTATTATTTTGCAGCATGTTTTAAAATTTTTAACTAAGTTTTTCCCTTTGCTAGACCATCTGGGCTCTCTGTTTAATTTGAAATATTTGGTATTTCCAATAAGCTTAAATTTGTCAGTTACACATCAGAATTAAATGGTTGCATTACATTTTAATCACTTTTGGGAACAAATATTTGCATAATTGATCATCATCTCTTAAGACTCCAGTTATTTCTTCAAGAACATTCTTTCATTAAGTGTGGGGTTTTAAACCAATTGAAAATGATCTCTTATCATTATATAAATCTGGCTTTCAATTTTTGAACCCATTACCTTAATGTTCAGTGCCATTTCCCATTTTGAAAACTCATTTCATGTGCAAGTATTGGAAATGATCAGAGATATTATCAAGAAAATGACCAATAAGCCATAAAGCTGTTCAAATCATTTTTAGCACCATTTATTTGTTACAGGAAAAGTTTCCTTCCAAATAACTTTGGAAGGCAGTGTGAGCACATAAGTGGCAGTTATCAGGATAGAAATATATTGTTCTATAGATTTTATTTGAAATTTGTACTCTATTAAACACACATGAAAGCCATTGTGGCTTTAAAACTATTCTATGGGAAAATGAAATTTAAAATGGAATTAGAAAGAGCAGTGTGCTCAAAAAGTAAGTCCTCTCTAGATTTCATCTGAAGTTCTCTAGACTGAGAAAGTTCAATGTTCACCACCTTTACCAGCATGTGAAACAGTGTGGGAAAATACCAATCTGCTTTTTGCAAACTGATGTCCCCATACTGGATACATATCAATTTTTTTTTTTACAAGACTGAATGAATTAAACCAAGACTTAGAAGCTATGTTATGTTGAGAGGGCTGGAGAGATGGCTCAGTGGTTAGGAGCTGCTCTGGGAAAGGAATCTGGTTCAGTTCCAAGCAAGCATTCATGTGGTCACTAACAGCTTATGCAAGTCCAGTTCCAGACAATCAAATAATCTTTTCTGAGGACACTGCCCTTAAGTTAGTCACAAAGTCACAAACACACACACACACATACCAAAAAAACAAAACAGAACAAAACAAAACCACCCACATTAAATTTTTTAAAAAATTAAAAAGGTTTAGGGTTAGGTTGTCTGCTGCCTGCCCAGGGAGGGGATGGGGAGTGGTGGAGAAGAAAGAATGACCTGATGTGGCAGGAGGGGGACGGGACCTTGAATAAGGATAGAAAGTGTGACTTCTTTGTTCATAATAATAATAATAATAATAATAATAATAAATTAAAAAGGACATTATGTTGAATTGGTATAATTTAAATATGAACTTGAATTTTCACAATTCATCAACACCTGGTATATAAGTTACAAGAGATTATAGTCAAAATCTTCTTTATTAATCATTTTTCTAACCTTTGTACAGATAATACAGATTAGAGACAGTGGCCGCTTGCAATTCTCCTATGGCTGGAGCTGAGGACTCTGGAAAGACTGCCATTGTGTCTTTAGAAGGCTCCAGATAATCACTCAGAGAGGTTCAGGCATACTTCAGAGCTTATTTACTTTTTGCCTCTACTGAAAGTGGCATGACAGCATGGTCGATTTTTCTTTGGCTTTTAGTGGGATTAAGAGCCCTTCTCGACCATTTCAGTAGTGTCTTGGAGCAGCTTATCAGGTAAGTAAGAATACTGGAATGGTTACATAGTTGTCTTCCCTTAGCACTGAAGGATCCCTGGACTGAAGGAGCACTTATTGGAAAATGCTTTCAGTTGCTAAAATGAAGTGTGTGTTCACAGCAGAGTTTCGTTGGGTTTTGTCAGGTTATTACTACTGTTTACATTGAATAGAGGGAAGAGCAAACACATATGTGAACTTATTAGTTGGAGATGGAAGCAAGAGGGCTTTGAATAATCTGATCCTAAATTATTGATAGTTGCCATGCTCCTCCGAGCCCACAGGGCCATGTACTCTACACTGTGGCATATATGTGGAATGCTGTTGAAGAATATGAGAGCAGAAAAGTACAGGAAAACAGTCCATCTCTGGCTTCATACTGCTATGATGAAAGTAGCAATGAATCCAAGTGTCTTTCCATAGAATTAGTCTGAAATTTTAACCTCAATTGGGAAATTATTACTCTTGTCAAAGTCAGGAGAAGACAGTCCCTTTTCCTCATGACAGTGTGTAATGAAGTATTTATCATAAGAAATAAGCTACCTGAGCCTTTGTGGCAGAGTGTCTATCTAGCATGCATAAGGCCTTGGGTTCCATCTCCAGCTATACAATGACAAAAAGAAGTGATAGAATGTTGAGTTCACAGAGAAGTAAGAAACACAAAGTTCCAATACCATTGCAGAAAGCCAGAGGAAAAACATTTCTTCAAAACTATGTTCAGATTTGCTTGAAAATGTCTATGATGGAAACAACCTAGATGTCCCTCAACTGAAGAATGGATTAACAAACTGTGGTACATCTACACAATGGAATACTACTCAGCAGTAAGAAAAAATGATATCCTAAAATTTGTAGGCAAATGGATGAATTTGGAGAATATCCTTCTGAGTGAGGTATCACAATCTCAGAAAGATAAGTAGGGGATGTACTCACTCATTAGTGGTCTCTAAACAAACAAACAAGAAAAAAAGCCAAGCATGCCCAAGCTGCAAATCACAACCACTGAACAGCTTGGGATCAGAGACACCCTGGACTGACCCTTCGGATCCCACTCCACCTATAGGAACACCTGACTCACTCTTGAGGGAGGGAGGAAAAAACTGAATTTGCCAGGAGTGGAGACTGATCCAAGCATTATTGGGTCAGTGGGACCATAGGACTGTCTGCTCCCTGCCCAGGGAGGGGATGGGGAGTTGTGGAGAAAAAAAAATGACCTGATGTGGCAGGAGGGGGAAGGGACCTTGAATAAGGATATACAGGGATAGAAAAAAAAATTCAGAGGGAAAGCTGAACACAAAGTAAATATATGTGTAGCAATCTTATTTGCATTATCACCCTTGATAAGTCATGCTTATGATTTTTATCTTCTTTATAGTTATTGTTAACTTCCCAGCATTTTAAATTCATTTTACTGTTTTTCTTGATAAATACAAAATAAATTTAAAAAAGAAAAAAAAAAGAAAATGTCTATGATGTGACGATTTAGAATTAAGAGTGAGTTTGTAGAAACAACAGATATGCAGCACTTTTCTCAGTTATAGATTTCAGCAGGAAAATGTCATTTTTTTTTAATTTATAAATTAGAAAGGGTATAAAGCAACTAGATGAACTCCAAAACCTGCTATACCTGCTATAAAGCTAAAGAAGATAAAGCATGCAGAGCTTAAGTAATGTCAGACACACAAGTGCCCAAATATGTACTCCTGGCATTGCAGATAAGGTTACAAACAATAAACCTGTCCATGGGAGATCCCAAAGCTAAGACTTTTATGGGAGGAGTTAGTATGGAAAAGAAAAGAAGCATCCAGTAAAGAAAATGACTATCAAATCAAGAAGAACAATAAAGTAGCCTTAGAAATGAGATTTAATGTTGTTGGGCCTGGAGAGGTGGCTCAGTGTTTCATAGCATGCACTGCTCTTTCAGAGGACCCACATTCTGTCCCTAGCACCCACATTAGGTGGCTTACAACTCCCGTGATTCTAGTTTCATGGAAGCTTATATGTCTGACTTCCCAGGACACCTCTATTCATGAGCACACACCAACACATAGACACATATACAAATAATTTAAAAGATATTAAAAATTTAAAATTATATGCTATAATTTTTCTAAAAATTATGGTAGGATTCATTCTCATTTTGTTGTCTGTATTGAATATCAACATCTAGACAGTGGATCACAGATGATGGTGATTTTCTTTCAAAGTGACTCTTGATTTATTTTCAGTCATTATTTTACATTTGTTTTGAAACAGACTTTTTAGCTGTAAGCTTGTGTCTCACTTTTGTTTATTAGATTTTTGTCTCAGAGAAAATAAAAGTTAAAAGAGAGCATTCCTTTATAGGAACCCTTCCTTAAAACTCCTCCATTTGTTCTGCCAATGTAAGCATTATATATGTGCATTTGTATGGGCCTGATTTGCTATCTTAAATATGACTAAATGTTATTGTAAGTTCTCATAAGCATTCATTCAACATCCTGGTTTCCATAGAAACAAAAGAAAACATTCTCTTTTTGTGCACAGCCCTAATCTTTCTAATCAGAGTGACTGGAAAAAATATAGGTTGAGTTTGTTTCTCTTAGACTACTTTTTGGCTAAGGAACCATCTCTAATTGAGGTAATGTTCTTGAATCAGTCAGGCTTGGCAGGAAAAGAGGAAGCCACATTAGGTATATTTAGTGGAAGATATTGATATGAAAAATGTTAGACTTTTGCATTCATTGGAAAAATTGCAAAAGTAAAGATTAGAAAGGCCTCTTGCAGGAAATTTGGAGGTGCAAGGATTTCACAGAAGCTGCCAGCAATTGTTATAGTTGCCAGCAAAGCAGAAACAGGAGCAAAAGAAAAACTGTTTTAGTGAGCCAGACCTCATCTCTTCCTCTCCAGATCTTACCGTTATCCTTCATTTCCCTTTCTTCTGCTTCTGGACACTCACCATCTGGTCAAAGTCAGTGTCCACCTTGTTCCGTAGCTCTCACTCAATCCTGGCTGCTGAGGAGTGTCAACAGGGCATGAGAGGCAGAAAGAGCAGAAGAGTTCTATCCCTCCCTCTTGGAGGTTACCTTACAAAGTGATCCTTTGACTGCAGGAGCTCAAGCTAGCCATTTCTCACAAGTAAGTGTGTGCACGTGGATGTAGATATGTGTAGGGATCAGAGGTCAACTCTTGGTGTCTCCTTCAGTTTCTCTGAAGAGGTTATGTTGTTGCTTTTCTTGTTCTCTGAGACAAGGTCTCTGATTGAATCTGGAATGTTCTTCTCGGCTAGATTGACTCGCTAGCACCCTGCAAGGTTTCCTCAGTGCTGAGGTTATAGATGCATGCTGCTATCGGGCATTTATGGGACTTTTACAGATCTAAACTCAGCTCTTCAAGCTTTTAGAGCAAGTACTTTTAGCAATTTAGTGATGATATTCCAAGCTTGTCTTTGCAGGTTTTAAGAGCTGGTCCTTCTCATCATCTTTTCAGAGCTGAGGAGAAATAAGTTTTTACTGACACAAGGTCTTTCAGTACTCTATGGGCATTCTGTCACATCCTGTAGCATCTTGTAAATACTACTTAGTGTGAAAGCTCCCCTCTACTGATTCTAATATGTGAGTACTCATTGTCCTATGGGGGAGCTTTGCTGATAGCATTATTTCTACTATAAGCAGCCATCTAAAGTAGGATATATAATTATTTTCTGTGTCCCAGGAGACATACTTCAAAGCTAGTAAGATTCCTGATTCATGGAATGAAGCCTAAACAGCAGCAGCAACCCAGGATTAGTCACTCAAGTGATTCTGCCAGCAGGGATAATAAACCAAACCCACAACTTCATTCTTTGTGAAACTGAAGAGATTGATGTCATCATCAAATGTCTGAGAGAGAATGATGGCAATTCCTATGATGTCCTTATTTAAACTCAACCATTTGGCTTGTCAAATCAGACGGGCCATGGGCAGTGACAGCTAGTCATCCCGAACTTCCTCAGTGATAACGCTGACTGCAGCTGCAGCTCCAGATGTGCTGCTTACACAGGGGCAAACAAACACAGCTTGTTGCAGCTATTGATCTGCAATCCTTTCTAGTTCATTCTGATTGGTGAAGAAAATCATAAGTAATTTGCATTTTGTAGAAGGAACAGCAGCATACATGTTCTCTGTGGACTACTCCCAGTCTATTCTAGAGTATGTTGACCCCTCCGCTCTCTATCATATGACATCTTCAGGAAGCTTAGTCATTTGGTAACAGGACATATTACTGATCTATGACACTGATGGTATGTAACTAACTGAGGAGAAAATAGCAAGACTTGAAATGTCTCAGATAGATCTGAACCAGAATGTGAACGATATCAAAGGCTTGTCAGATTGGTGAAATCTCTAGGAACCCACAACTTAGATCATGTTAAGTTAGTTTTCTTCTGCATTACATTTTGGTACTAATTGGAAAAGGAAAGGTGAGGTAAGATTCAGTTTGGAGGAGATACAGCCCAGTGTATGTTCTTTAGCTAAGTCTGAGTTGCTTTTTTATTTATCAGTTCTGCTACAGACAGACAGAAGGAGAATCTCTCGTCCTCAAACACTCAGCCCATGAAGTGGTGGTTATCTGAGTGTCTGGGTTCTCTCTACCCCTGCCACCAATTAGTAGAGTACTATGTATAGATTAATTTTCTGAGATGAGCTCATCTTTTTACTCACAAGGTTTTGGGCAGCACCACTTGCTTTCTTATATCAATCTCACCTATAATCACTTTCAATTACAAAGAATTTTTTATGTCAAAAGAAGGGTATTGTCTCAATTAGGGTTTCTATTGCTGTGATAAACCACTCTGACTAAAGGCAATCTGGGGAAGAAAGGCTTTATTTCATCGTATAGTTTTAGGCAACAGTTCATCATTGAAGGACACCAGGGCAGGTTCTCAATCATGGCAGGGACTGGGAGACAGACAGGAGCTGAAGCAGAGACCATGGAATTATGATGATGGTTGGCTTGATCTCAATGGCTTACTCAGCTTGCTGCTTATACTACCCAGAACTACATGTCTGAGGATGGCACCATCTACAATTGTCTGGGCTTTTGTACATTCGTCATTAATAAAGAAAATGCCCTGAAAGTTGATTTACTGGCTGATATTATGGAAACATTTTCTCAGTTAAAGTTGCCTCCTTTCAGATGACCGACTTTGTCAATTTAACCAAAAAAAAAAAAAAAAACCTATCTAACAGACATTATTAACATTACCTCACAAAGTTACTCTGTATTTCATTATATAAGGGCAGAGGCAGGTGATAAAATAAATAACCTTTTGTAGGCTCAGTTTCATTAATACATAGTGTATTTATGCACTTTGAATTGAGCTTTTATTATACACAACAAAAGACCACTGCCTGTTCTCTATGGTTAATCTAAGTGGTTAGCTTTGCCTTCTTATCTAGAAGCAAGCTTTATTTGTTAGAGAATAAACAAAATATCACAAGGTCACAACTAATAAAAGAAAATTATATACAATAAGTACAACAACTATATATAATATATACAGGCAATAATTATGTCAACATTATCTAGCCTATTTGATAAATTTAGAGAAAATACTCAATTATCTATCCTATGTTGATGATTCCAAAGGATTGTATCTAATTCACCTTCTATTCTAATTTGCATTATCAGAATTATCTTTTAATGTCTCTAAACTCTATACACTCTACACTTCTTGGTTTCTTTTCTGAATCTGATAATAAGAAAAATTATATCTATAAAACCTTCAACTCCATCAGAGACCCTAGGAAGAAATATTATCTAAGTAAACAGGAAGTGCAAACAAGTGACTTTCAAAAAATGTGAGACATGACAGAAACAGCTGGCTACTTGGACAATCACCCAAGGTTCCTCTGTAATGTTGGAGCATCTATCTTTGGCTTACAGGTCTGACAGATCTTTCTGTGAATCAAGATATTCTGAAGGGCTGTTCTACCTTGTCTTCGCAAAGTTTGGCTTCCTTTTTATGTATGTCCTGCTTGTCTCATTTGGACAGTATACTATCAGCAGTTTAGGCAAGGTTTTTTCTTCCCCAGTGGCTAACTTTTGTTTTTTTCCCTGACCATTACCAACATAAAACTTGTAATCAATCACTCTGAACAATGGCCAGAAACCACCTACCTCAACTCTTGGTAATGTAGGCATCATGTACTTTCTGCTGTCTGGGAGCAATGGCATCTTTAGGGGGATCCTGAGAAGAAAAATTTTAATTGTCAAGTCCTGGGAGAGTTAGTTGTATTATGTGTTGTTTAATTTCTGCACAATAGGAAAATGAAGGGCTTGTCTTTAGTCTTGGCTAAAGTAGTCTGTGAGGCTAGATCATCTCATCTAGCCACTTTGAAATTGTCCTTAGCAGTTTGTAAGCAAAAGCTGATCTTTAGGTGGTGTTTGTCAGCCTAGTGGCATTATTATATTGCTGGCAAAACCATCGTTTTTGAGTCTCATTATTCTTTTGAAGACTTTAAAGGTCTCTGTAAGTATTGTCATGTTTCACTGCAGAAAACATAAAGACACTCAAACCTGAAATCATGTATAGGAAACTAGATTAAGCTATTTTTTCTAGAATTTGTTAGTACTTTATATGAACATTAATACCATAACAAATAGTTTAATATATATTAATATTATAAGTTCTGATTTAAAATTTGTACCTTAAATGACCAGATGTGTTGGGAAGGGGACGAGACCTTGAATAAGGATATACAGGGATGGAAAAAAAAAATTCAGAGGGAAAGATGAACACAAAAAAATGTATGTGTAGCAATCTTATTTGTATTTCCACCCTTGATAAGCCATGCTTATCATTCTTATCCTCTGTATAGTTAGTGTTAACTCTTCCACATTTTAAATTCTTTTTACTGTGTTTTTTTTTGATAAATACAAAATAAAGAAGGAAAAAAAAAATAAAATTTGTACCTTAAGAAAAGTTTTAAATAGTCAAAATAAAACCAAAGGATCATGATATTAGTAGCAATAAAATAATTTCTTAATTTTGGTTTTGCTTCTATCTCATATCAGGTGGGTTTTCAGACTTGATACCGAGATTTTTGCTTTTTTCTTTAACAGGCATGTTTAGGTTTAGAGAAAGAGAGAGCCACATTCTAGCTACAAAGACAGTTTTAATTTTTAATTGAACTGGGATGGAAACAGCAGAAACAAGAACCTAGGAAAATTTATAAAAGCTTATCCTGTTGGAGATGTGATATGCTAATGTGCCAACTTAGTCTTATTCTTTCTTAGTACTTTTTTATCTGGATGGTTTATTCTTTTACTCAGATGTTTTGTTTGTCCAATGGTCTTCAGATTCTTTAGGTGGATACTTTTATTATTCAAAAAAGACAAAAAGAGAAGAACCCTGCCCCAACCCTAACTTTGGGGAGTTTCCCTTTTTTGCAAGTTACATCTGATCAAATGAAAATTATTTTTTGTTTTATAGGTTAGTTTATATTGAACACACTATTTGATGAGGAGGTTTCTTTTGTTTAAATTAAACCTTTATCAATTTTGATTGCACCCATAGCTTTTCTTCTCCTGAGGAAGCAAAAGCAAAACCTCTTCCCCAGTGTAACAAATATACTTACTGGTTTCCATTCTGAGGTCAACAACAACTTTAAAGTATATAGGGTAATTTAATTCCATAGTTTTTCTATTATCCAGTGTATTTATGCAGCTATTGCTCTTTCCACATTAGCATTTTAGAAGATAATAAAGTATTATGTAATCTATTTCTGGGGGTCTTTATTATTCCTCTTTATTTACCATATTTTTAGAGTTTTATTGGCTCTTTCCATGACTGCTTACCCTATACGATTGTGCGATATGCATATAATATGCTTTACATTATAATAGGCAAAAACTGATTTATTTCACTAAAGACATATGCTGGAGCATTGTCACTCTTAATTTAAACATGATGGCCATAATTTCTAGCAAATGTATGATTACAGAATCATAATTTTTACTACTCAAAGCAGTTGCCCATTGAAATCCTGAACATATTTTAATTTTCCAAACTCTACAAAATGAGACATATATAATTCCTTTGAGTATCCATTTTGTTACTTCCTGCAGGTAGTGGAGTTTGGTTGTATAAAGAACAAGTAGGACATTTCCTTATAATTTCCTTTGCTTATTGACAAATGATAAAAAATAATTCTCCTTCAAATGCTTGCTATGGCTATGTTTTTTAATGATATTCCAAGGTCTCTAGAAGATTTTCTATCAATAGTTGATCTAATTCATCATTACTTTATGGGCATGGCAGAACTGTGGGGAATCAGATGTATGCTATATATAAGAGCTTATTCTTATTCCTGATTATTTCTTGTAATTAAGTAAATAAAGAAGTTATTATAACTCATCAAGAGTAAACTCAGCAGTTTCAATGTATAAAACAACATCCTCTGAATACTGAGAGTCAGTAATTATGTCAAGAAGTTCCGTAAAATCTATGAATACCATCACAATATCATACAATTCTGACCTTTGAACTGAATCATAAGAACTTTGAGCCACTTTATTTAATTTTCCTGTTTTATACCTTGTTTTTTCTGATTTTATTGCATCATTATATTGGTAGGGGCTCCAGAAATTGGTATTTGCGGTTAATCTCTCTAAAAAAAATTACAGCAAATGCTTTGCCAAGGTTTACTTTTTGCCCATAACTTGTCAGTGTTATCATTAGTCTATTCCCAATAATTGATAAAGTCTTAATTTTCCTTTTAAGATCAAATCAGATTTTCTACATGTTTCTAGTTTCTTACTTTGTTTATATGGAAGAAGTATCCATTCTAATATAATATCATTTTGTATTAAAACTTGTGTAGGAGAATACATAAAGTGAAATATAACCAGATTGCAGAAAAGCTTTGGATCCACGCTACTCACTTGTGCATTCAGTAATTTCCTAATTTGTATCTTTTGTGGTCTAATTTTTTAAAGACTTTTTTAATATCTGAATACAATCTCCTCTTTGTAATTTTTTCAGAATCAATTTGTAATTTCCAACAAGGTGAACTTTTTTTACTTCTTCAAACATTATTTCTAAAATATCTATATTTGACCCAGCTAGAAAAATGTTGTACATGTAATGGTAAACTATAGATTGAAGAAATTACTTATGTATCATTTCCAATGACTGTTATATATTATATTGGCATGAGGTGGGGATATTTAACATTCCCTGTTAAATTTTAATTGATGTCTTTTAACAGGCTGAAAATTATTATAAGTAGGTACAATGAAAGCAATTTTCTGTCGTTTTATTGTAAAGATATAGTGAAAAAGTAGTCTTTTAAATTGATAATTATAAGAAGCCATAATTTAAGTAACTAAGAAGACAATGAAATTCCAGATGGTAGAGACCTCATTGGCTGAATAACCTTGTTAACAGCTCTTAGATCTGTTATCATTCTATATTTCCAGATTTCTTTTTAATAACAAATACAGGAGAATTTCAAGGGCTGGTTAGTTTTTCAATATGCTGAGCATTCAACTGTTCCTGTTCTCCAGCTGTTCTAAGGCCTGCAATTTTTTGGATTTTAAAGTCCTCTGCTCCTCTCAAACAGTTTTGTACCAATAATCATTTAAATGTAGGAGTGTTGGTGCCTTAAAAAGATAAGTATCTGTTGTCTCTTGTTCTTGTACAACCTGAATAGTCAGTGATTGTTCTTTATAATACCTTCTAATAAGCCCCCCCAAATATATTAGCTTATTATTTGTTTTTGAGATTGAAGGAGTGCTAATCTGGGTATTCTGTTGCTGTAACAAATCATGTTTCCATAAATTCATTGCTATAACCTTAATTTTTCTCCCTATCCTTCTGGCCTTCTACATTTGACCCATTTCAAGTTTTGTTTTACCTGAGAAAACATTAAAGTCCCTAAAAGGTAATTCCTACCTCCTGAATGGAACAATTTGGATGTCAAGATTCTGGTGCAATCATTATTACTTCTGCACCTGTGTTTACAAGACCTTCAATGATGTTATTTATTTCTAATTTTAATTTTGGTCTTTGTTCATATATAGTAGTTTGCCAAAATATTTCCTTTATAGTTTCTCCTGAATTTTTTGATTTTCTTCCATAGATATTTTATAATACAGAGCAGCATGGTTTTCTACAATAAGCATTAGGTGTTTTTTTTATAGAATAAAGTCTAATTTTACATCCATGTATCCCCTTGTTCAATCTCCCTTCCCCTTCCCAACCCCTCCTAGCCAGTCTCCCTTCTCCCCATCCCCTCATTCCCTCCCCAGAAAGAGCAAGAGGTCCCAAAGTGAATTAGTTCAGCATCCATTCCAGGCAAGTCCAATTTCCTCATCCTAATATCAAGACAGGGTTAGATGTTCCTCTGGAGGGAATGGTCTCCAAGGTGCGAGTCCAAGGTGCTTCAGATCCCAAGCTGCTCATTGATTATGGTTTGCAGCTTGGGTGTGCTTTTTTTTTTTTTTTTTTTTTTTTTTTTTTTTTTTTTTTTTTTTTTTTTTTTTTTTTTTTTTTTTTTTTTTTTTTTTTTTTTTTTTTTTTTTTTTTAAGTCCACTAATGTGTGAGTATATCCCCTGCTTATCGTTCTGGGTTTGTGATACCTCATTCAGGAAGATATTCTCAAAATCCACCCATTCGTCTACAAATTTTAGGATATCATTTTTTTCTTACTGCTGAGTAGTCCTCCATTGTGTAGATGTACCACAGTTTGTTAGTCCATTCTTCAGTTGAGGGGCACCTAGGCTGTTTCCAGGTTCTTGCTATTACAAATGATGCTGCTATGAACATACATGAGCTAATACTTTTGGGGTGTAAATGTGCATCTTTTGGGTATATGCCCAGTAGTGGTATTGCAGCATCCTTGGGGAGATTGATTTCCAGTTTTCTGAGAAACTGCCATACTGTACTCCAGAGTGGCTAAACAAGCTGACACTCTCACCAACAATGGAGGAGTGTTCCCCTTGCTCTGCATCCTCTCCAGCATAGGCTATCATCTGTGTCCTTAATCTTAGCTATTCTGACAGATGTAAGGTGGTATCTCAAAGTTGTTTTGATTTGCATTTCTTTGATGTTGAGTACTTTTTCAAGTGCCTTTCAGCCTTTTGTAATTTTTCTGCTGAGAATTCTCTTTTTAGTTCTGAGCCCCATTTTTTTTTAGGTGTTTAGTTTATTTATGTTTTTATTTTGTATTTATGAAGAAAAACAGTAAATTGAATTTAAAATGCTGATAAGTTAACAATAACTATAAAGAAAATAAAAATCAATACTTTTCAAATAGCAGCTAAACTATGGAGCAGAGATATCTATCTAGTACAGTAGTGAGTGATTTTCTCAGGTCATTCAACCCCATCTTACTCTGGAAGAAGAGATTCACAACCAGTTATGCTAAATAAGATGAATAAGGAAACTACTGTGCACCAAACTCTTCATCAAGAGCATCTTGCATGTGCTTTACCTACTTCGATTCATGTAAATTTTCATTTTGTTTATTTATATTTACTTTAAGTAAATGTGTTTCTATGATCAATCTAAGTCTGGTAAGGTTAACAATAAAAGTGACCCTTCACAGCTACTTCTAGTTTACCAACTGGTACCAGCTAAATGTTCAAAGGCTTGCCTGAGTGACCTCTGTGCGAACTGAAAGCTGGCTCTTGGCTTAAAAAAGTTTATACCTTATGAGACACTCTTAACAATGGCAATGCAAAAAGCAGCAAGGTATGAATCCTTGAGTTCATTTTTCCCAAATTATAATGTAAGTACAATTCTTTTGAAGTAAACAAGTTCTGTGCAAAATGGTCAGAACTATCTGATTGCAGGAGTACACAGGTTCTGCCAAGAGAGATGGAGCATGCTCAATTTCCTGACTTTTCACCATGCTTTCCATTTTGATTATAAATCTTGCCTGCCTACTGTAACTTTTTTGGCCTTTCTCTATGAGCTAACTAAAGGATCTGAATGGTGTTTCCTTCATTTCCACACTATTACATTTGAGGTCACATCTAGACTTATATTGGCTTCATGTTATAAATCATTCTTGTAAAAATGGGACTTTTACCTCATGTCAAAAGAATGCTTCTGCTTAGTTATTACAAAGAAAACAACTTTCTTGGGAGTGGGATGTCAACCACAGTCAGATTTTTTTTTTCCTCTGGAACTTGTTATGATTTTCTGACAAAAGTCTTTATCCCTATTCAAGGAGCAAACACTGGCTCACACCCTGTGTTAAATGGTATTTATACTCCCATTACAGTTTGTACATCTCTGGATTGCTGCTGCTTATACAAAATCAAGATTAGACCTCTCTACTGCCCACAAACCTATTCTGTGTTTGTGATATAACTGTTAGACACTGCCAAATATTTAAACTATTGACATTCAGTCGATCCTGAAAAAATATTCATAAATCTCCCCCAGGAGACTAATCCTACCTACTTAGAAAGACTTTCTTTGTTCCTGCAGTAAGACAGTATGATTAGAAGAGGCAATCTGATTGTTGATAACATAATGCACAGCACAGATTCTGTCTGGATGCCTAAAAGACCATTTTTAATTTAAATATATTACTCAGAGTTATGATTAATTATACAGGCCCATGTTCTCTGTAGCTAGCCATGGGGAAAGAGTCCAGCATCAATTGCTTCTTATGGAGCCCATCAAACAACCAGTCAATAGTATAGTATGTGACTAGCTGAAAAATAATATCTTTTAAAACAGATCCATCTGGATTTTGGGACATGTTTTTTACATTTTATAGCCTGGTTTCTATAATTTTGCCTCTTATTGATGTTTTTTCTACAAGAAGAAATATTAAATTTAGCAATTTCTTTCAGAGAAAGTCATTGTACCTGGAACTGACTGAGTGAGCCATACCTTATCCAGATCTATGGAGAAACAAACAACTGCCAGCCAATATACTTTGGATTGGTAGAGTCCTGAAGCTTGGTGACACAGGAGTGCCTGGACCCACTCAGGAATCCCATTAGAATACAAAACCAGAAGCCACAGTGTATATGAGAAGAGCTTGGAGGAGAAAAATTAGAAAAAGTAAGAGAAAATTTAAAAAGATAAAATTAATAGAAACATAAAGAAAAGGAAAAGCCCTGACATGATTTTATGAGACAACAAACCTTCTGAGATGCTAGAAACCTTTTTTTCTATTGGCCATCTACTGCTGGCTATGAGGCATGCCCTTAGGTGTAGTTTGTTTTTCCAGTGAGACTCCCTTAGAGAAAATTAAATTATTATTTGCAAGTGGTTATCAGCTGGAGATTGCTTCTGTGTTAGGGATTTGTGTTAGTGATTTGAATTTCACAGCTCTTAGAGTTGCCAGAAAAATCAGGCTCCAAGCAAGGAAAAACCACAGACAACAAAGTTAGACACAAAGACTTTGTTCAAGATTATTGTGTTATGAAGGAGAGATTAGAACAGAGGGGAAGGGCCTTTCAAGAGCTGAAGTGAGGATGGGAGATGTATCTAGCATGCAAGAGACCCTGGGGTTCTCCTATAGGAAGAGTTCGTAGGAAAATAATAGAGGATGATGGAAGGCATTCGGAAAATGGATGTGGCGAGCACGGTAAGTCTTTCTGAGTTTGCAAATGTTTTCTTTGTAATCTGCACGCAGTTTGTGTTTGCTAACTGGCAATGGGTTTGGAATCTGGCTTCTACTGGGTGAGATTGGGAGATGGCCACCCTAAGAATAGTGATTGTATTTCAAACAAATTTTCTAGGCCTTTGAAGAAGACAATACTGGTTGTAAAAGTGGAAAAGGGATGGAATATTATACGAATTTTAAAGGTTCAGAATAAGAAATCACTGAAGATTTCTAAATTAAATCATAAGAACAGGGAGATCAGAAGCCTATGGTGAAAGAGTTTACCGGAAGGTAGTAAAAATGACAGTATGACAGTACTATAATGCCACTTTGTTTAGAGCAGGGTTAGGAAATGATGGTTTTAAAACTACTTGTTATAGAAGTCCCTAGGACAAAACCAAAGTTCTTGAGTTTTAGCTCTAGTTTTTCTATGGCTAGCCACAGCTCGAGTATATCAAATAACCAGACTGTTCAGAATAAAGACATAAATTACAAGTTTGGTGGTTATGTATTTGTCTTCAGGATCAAAGAAGATAAGAGATTTAAGAAGAGATTTAAGAATAGAGGTATATGATGAATCATATATTATAATAGAAAGGGTCAAACAATTTATTTTCTCATCAGAATCTAAGAAGTATCATTATCTCAAATCTTATGCTGATTTATAATACAATTATGCTAGTATTAGTCATAGTATGATTTCCTCTTTTAAAATGTTCTTATATAACAAAAAAGTACTTGACTAATTTCTAAAGAATTTCATCTCACTGTTTTTTTTTTTGTCTGTCTGTTTCTACCTCTTTGTGTTGCTGTCTTTTTCTTTGTTTGTGTATGTGTCTGTCTGTCTGTCTGTCTGTCTGTCTGTCTGTCTGTCTTTCTCTCTCACACACATACACATGCATGTTCTCTCAGCTTCTTGAAAATTTTACAACCTAAATGACCTAAAATGGCCATTTCCATTTCAATGTTCCTATCTTTAAATCATCTTTATGTGCTTTTGTACATTTTTCATGTATTTGTCTATATGTGTTAAGATTATTAAAAATCTATTTGACAATGGGTAATGACATAAAATGCTCTTAAGGAAATTAATTTTTTAATTTTATTTTTATTAATTAGTTAATTAATTAGCTTTCTCCAGCTTGATCAGTTTCCCCTCTCTCCCTCATCTCCTCCCAGTACCCCTCTGAAGCTTCTTTCTCTCTCTTCAACATCCACTCATTCTCCTTTCTCTTCAGAAAAGTGCAGGCTTCCCACATGTATCAGCCATGGTATATCAAACTGCAGTAAGACTAGGCACCTCCTCTTCTATTAAGGCTACACAAGGCTATCCAGTAGGAGGAAAGGATCCCAAAGGCAGGTAACAGAGCCAGAGATAGCCCTTGCTCCCACTGTTAGGAGCTCAACAAGAAGACTGAGATGTATAGTTGTAATATGTACAGAGGGACTAGCTCAGTCCTAGAAAAGCTCTCTTGTTGGTGGTTCAGTCTCTGTGAGCCTGTATGAGCCTAGGTAGTTGATTCTGTGGTTTTCTTGGCCCCTCTGGCTCTTACAATTCTTCCCCTTTTCCATAGGATTCCCTGAGGTTCACCTAAGCTTTGCCTGTGGGTCTCTGTATCTGTTTCAGTATGTTACTGGGTAAAGTCTCTCTGATGACAATTGGGATAGGCATCAATCTATGAGTGTAGCAGAATATCATTAGGAATCATTTTATTGACATATTTGCCAGACATGTTTGGTTCTATCCTACGTTTCTGAGCCATTCAGTCTCTGGGTGCTGACTTTCCAGGCAGTGCCTGAGGTGAGTTTTCTCTTATGGCATGGGTCTCAAGCTAGACTATTCATTGGTTAGTCATTCCAATAATTTCTACACCACCTTTACTCTAGCATATCTTGTAGACAGGGCAAATTGTTAGTCAAAGGTTATGTATCTGAGTTGGGATCCTAATCCCTCCACTCCAAGTCTTGCCTAGTTACAAGTTATGGCCAGTTTACGCCCCTTGTTCCCCACAGCTAGGACTCTCATCTAGGATAACTCTTTAGACTGCTTGGAGTTACCATTATACTATGTTTCTAGATTAGCCCAGAGATTCCTGTGATTACAGTTGTATTTCTCAGTGCTCTCTCTTTCCACTCCCCCACCTGACCCCTCCTGTTCCCATGCTCCTCCCATTCAGACTTCATGCCCCATCTTCTTGTGATGTCTATCCTGTTTCCCAGACACAATTAGATCTATGTGTCCCTCCTTGGGCCTTCCTTGTTACTTAGCTTCTTTGGATTTGTGGATTGTAGCATGGTTATCCTTTAGTTTACAGCAAAGATCCATCAATAAGTGAATACATGAGACCTTTGTCTTCCTGAGTCTTGGTTACCTCATTCAGAATGATCTTTTCTAATTCTATTTGCTGGAAAATTTCATGATGTCATTGCTTTTAACAGCTTCGTAATACCCCTTTGTATAAATCTACCACATTTTAATCTTATAACCCTAAAATATCTCTTATGTTTGTTAAAAAATTTATGTTGCTTCTCAATGAGTTAATGAGTTTGGGAATTTTAAACTATGGATGAAGCACAGTAGCAGATTATTTCCTACTTTGTTAAAATAAGGATTTGGACACACCCTTGCTATTTTCTGGACATCTGTCCAGTCTTCTAAGGCTTGAGAACATCCTCTTTTGTTTAACACAAAAAAATACCCTAGGGACTCTGGGGGACACCACATTTGTATTTGGTCAGGTTAAGGATTTAAGAATCATCGTTGAAGCTGTGAGTTGTCCCCTTTTCTCTAAAGAAACAATAGAGGGGCTTGTGAGATGCTTCCAGAAAAATGATTGAGAGAGGCTATCCTCTCCATTTGCTATTCTGAATGCACAGGATTGAGTCCTTGCTGCCTTTGGTATCCAGCCACTTCTTCTGGTTGAGGTAAAGAAGACATTATCTATGCCAGCATCTCTGAAGAACTAGCCAGTCTTTGAAGATAAGAAGGTTAACTCCCAATAGAGCCTATTCGGTCAAGGATAAACAGAAAGAACAACATCCTAACTATCAAACATGGGTCCTTTAGCATGAGGCAATGAAAAGAGGCCTTGGCTCTGTATCCACACATCCATGCAATCATCTCCACTCTACATTCAAGCAAAACATTGTTCTTGATCTTTTTGTCATTATCCTTTAAAAATAATTATTGTGTTGGTCAAGTAGCTGATATGTAAGATGGGTTCACATCACGGAATTTTTCTGTCTAGTTCTTTTTAGATTTACTCTATCTGTCTACATATCCTGCTATGTCACTGCTGCTTCTGTCTTTGCTAACCATGGTTTATTGGCAATTGGGACAAATGGCCACTACGGGCATGGAGTGGCATTTTGTTACTTTATTTGTTGCCTTTTCTTTCTATCATATGTGTCAGATAAATCTATCTCTAGGAGGTTCACACTTATTCCTTAGTAAGAGATATGTGCAGAGGAATGATCTTGAGCTTTAAATGAACCAGAAGTCATTCACAATTTTATTTTTCTATGTTTCTAAGTATTCTATATAATAATGAGGAGGAGAGTTTTCTGAGCCTGTAAAAAATTGCCTCTGTAGAGTACACAAATATTGAACACAAGCCATAACCTCCTCAATTATCATATCTTGACTTTAAATTCTCCATCTAGCTTTGTCCAATGCTTTTTTTCGGTTGATAGTAATATTGTTGTTCTTAACGAAAGCATTACCATGTTGACCAGGGTGACTTAACTTCTCCCCACAGCAGCTGAGATTTCAAGTGTTTCATTTTTGACAGAAGAGAAAATTTAATTTGTTTCTTCTCTAGTGACATAAATTGGAAAGGATAAAAAAAAATAAACTGGCTTCTAGTATAAGATGTGATGGGCTGTCATCTGGAGGGAAAGCAAGGTATTGAGAAAGCCTGGCAGGGGTGTTGGCTTCATGTGGCATACTTCTTAGGAAGTTGGTTCCATGTCACAACCAATGGCCCACCTTGGCTGAGTAGGCTCTGGTGAAGATGGGCACCTGGTGACATGCTTCTCTTTTTGTTACTATATATTTTCTTTTGTCCTTTCCCACTCTGCTATACACACCTTCTGTAATACACTAGCCCTTGGATAATTTAGAGGAAGATGCAAAGAAAATATATGCCAAATGGCATGTTTTGTTACTGAGTATTTAAAATTCTACTTCCATAGCTGTCATTCTCCCTGTTAGGCAAGTTTTACTTTACGCTTTTCTCTTATTCAATCAATATAACAAAGCTCACATAATATTAGAAGAGAAAAATTGAAAGTGGTGGTCACTGTTACCCTGACAGTGACACAAAATACCTTCTCCTGCAACAAAACAAACTAGATGTGTATGTAATTAGCTCTTCTTTCAGGGCTGTTGTTTCCTCTCTGAGATAGTCCTAGAAACTAGAATTATGGTTTACACCATATGATTTAGATCATTACTCATAGTGAACGATATTAAACTTCTGTTGTTTTCAAATAAATCAATATCTTAGTTAGATATTTTGGACTATCTTTTAGAATAACTTCAAAAAGAAATAGAAGATAGTGTTTGCTGGGCAACCAGACTTGAATATTGATCAAACAGCTGCTGGACCCACTACCAACATCATCTGAAGAGTCAAGTCTTTATTTTTGGTCTGTCCCTTTGGGTGCATATGTATCTATACCATTATCTCACTTACTGGTTTTTTCTTTTTAAATTATAATGTTGTCAGCTGATAAACACCTTCAGCAATGTAGCAGGATACAAGATTAACTCAAAGAAATCAGTAGCCCTTCTATACACTAAAGATAGAAGAGCTGAAAAAGAAATAAGAGAAAGATTACCCTTCATAATAGCTGCAAATATTATTAAATACCTTGGAGTAACTATAACCAAAGAAGTAACAGACCTATTTGACAAAAATTTTAAATCACTGAAGAAAGAAATTGAAGAGGATATCAGCAAATGGAAAGCTCTCCCATGTTCCTGGATCGGTAGGATCAACATAGTAAAAATGGCAATTCTACCAAAGGCAATCTACATATTCAATGCACTGCCCATCAAAATCCCAACACAATATTTTTTGGACCTTGAAAGAACAATACTCAATTTCATTTGGAATAACAGAAAAGCCAGGATTGCCAAAACAATCTTACTCAACAAAAGAACCTCAGGAGGTATCACCATCCCTGACTTCAAGCTATACTATAGAGCTACAGTAATAAAAACAGCCTGGTACTGGCATAAAAACAGACTTGTGGATCAATGGAATAGAATTGAGGATCCAGACATTAACCCAAAAACCTATGAACGCCTGATCTTTGACAAAGAGGCCCAAAACATTCAATGGAAAAATATAGTATCTTTAGCAAATGGTGTTGGCATAGCAGGATGGAAGTGTGTAGAAAAATGCAAATAGATCTGAGCCTGTCACCCTGCACAAAACTCAAATCCAAGTGGATCAAAGACTTCACCATAAGCCCAGCCACTTTCAACTTGATAGAAAAGAAAGTGGGAAATACACTTCTACAAATTGGCACAGGCAACCACTTCCTAAATATAACACCAGTGGCACAGACACTAAGACCAACAATCAATAAGTGGGATCTCCTGAAGCTAGGAAGCTTTTGCAAAGCCAAGGACACTGTCAATAGGACAAAACAACAGCCTACAGAATGGGCAAAGATTTTCACCAACCCTACAAGTGATAGAGGACTGATCTCTAAGATATATAAAAAGCTGAAGAATCTAGAGCCTAAAGCCTTGAATAACTCTTCAAAAAATGGGGTTCAGATCTAAGAAGGGAATTCTCAGCAGAGGAATTACGAATGGCTGAAAGGCACCTGAAAAAGTGCTCTTCATCTTTAGCCATAAGAGAAATGCAAATCAAAACAACTTTGAGATACCACCTAACACCTGTTAGATTGGCTAAGATAAAAGGCACAGATGACAGCCTATGTTGGAGAGGATGTGGAGCAAGGGGAACACTCCTCCATTGTTGGTGGGAGTGTAAGCTTGTTCTGCCACTTTGGAATGCAATATGGAGGTTTCTCAGAAAATTGAGAATCAATCTCCCCAAGGACCCAGCAATACCACTTCTGGGTGTATACCCTAAAGAGGCACATTCACACTCCAAAGGTATTAGCTCAACTATGTTCATAGCAGCATT
>PVIH01023513.1:0-24673 GCA_004025045.1 Sigmodon hispidus | reverse complement strand
AGTTGCAGAGAAGAAAAATGACCAGATGTGGTGGGAGGGGGAAGAGACCTTGAATAAGGATATACAGGGATGGAAAAAAAAATTCAGAGGGAAAGCTGAACACAAAGAAAATATATGTGTAGCAATCTTATTTGCATTTCCACCCTTGATAAGCCATGCTTATGATTATTATCCTCTGTATAGTTATTGTTAACTCTTCTGCATTTTTAAATTCTTTTTACTGTTTTTTTGATAAATACAAAATAAAGAAGAAAAAAAATCTCTGGCACTTAAAGAAACACAAATTATTTATTTATTTTTTAATAAATATTTGTTTATTATAAATAATTATATCTGTAATTAATTTTAAATTATATATAATTTTATTTTATAATAAGTAATATAATTTAAAATATATTTTAAAACAATAATACAATAACTATCATCAAATTGCAGAATGAAAGTAAAATTTGTTGGCATGTCTTTTTTGGTGGGAGGTGGCTTATATGTACTGACAAAGATCTAGATTTCACATCAAATAAATCTTTTCTTTAAATAATTAAAACATTTCCTGATATACAGTTCAAAATCCTGTGTTCAAATTTATTTGCAATTTCAAGGTTTTTAACAAATAGATTAATTTTCAGCAGATAGAACAGTAAAATGTTTCAAAAGCCAAAAATATATAAAAATCTATGCTCAGAAGTCTCAGTTCAAGAGTGAACTTCTATCTCAGGAGTAGAGTGCTGGCCCAGCAGGCACAAGGCCCTGGATCAGAACTCTAGCAACAAAGGAAACTGCAGTCTTTTGCCAGTATCTGTACACTTTATTCCTCCCCTGAGTTAGCAATTTACTTAGTTTCTGCTTTGTTGTTCTAGCATTACTGATTAAAATATATGCATGTGAAAATATGTACATAGGCATACATGAATTTTTTTCTCCATAAAATATAATACACTATAGACAGGCATGGTGGTACCCAAAAGGCTGCGGCAGGAGTATTTCAAATTTGAGGTCAACCTCCTGTGATGCATAACAAAACCCCATGTACACATATAGTAGAGCTGAAGATGTAGGTTTGTCTCACTGTACTTCCTCAGCATGTACAAGGCCCAGAGTTCTGTTGTGGAATATTTGTTTATACTGTGAAGATGTGTCTTTGCCAAGGTGCCTCCTGATTGGTTTAATAAAGAACTAAATAGTTAATAGCTAGGCAGAAGGAAGTTAGGCAGGACTTCTAAGGAGAGAAAAGACCTCAAGAAGAAGAAAGACAGAGTCACCAGCCAGACACAGAGGGCCAGAATGGCCAGTACAGAGATGAAGTAATAAGCCCTGTAGAAAAATGCAGATTAAAAATATGGGTTAATTTAAGTCATAAGAGCGAGTTAGAAACAAGACTAAGCTAAAGCCAAGCTTTCATAGTTAATAATAAATCTTAATAATAAATCTCTATGTCATTATTTTCAAGCTGGTCGTCCCAATAAAAAAGTACTACAACAGGGTTCAATCTCCAGTACCATGAAGCAAAAAGAAACAAATAAATATATAATAATAATTATAAAAATAACAAATAAATACATAAAAGAAACAAAAATATATAATACATATATTATATATCATATCTCATATGTATGTATTATATATCATATAAATCATACATATTATATTAGAACTACTTCTACATTTGCCTTTTGAATTTCATGATTGCCTTAGTCACTGTTCTGTTGCTGTGAAGAGATAGCACAACTATGGCAACTCTTATGAAACAAAGCATTTACTTGAGGACCTCCTCGCAGTTTCAGAGGCTTAGTCTGTTATCCATTATCACCATGGCAGAGAGCATGGTAGTAGGTAAGCATAGTGCTAGAGAAATAGCTGAAAGCTGCATCCTGACCCACAATAAGGGAGTGGGGGAGAACTAGGTCTAGCATTAGCTTTTAAAACCTCAAAACCCACCCCCAGTGACATACTTTCTCTGACAAGGCCATACCTCCTAAACCTTCTAATCCTATCAAAGAAACTCCCTGGTAACTAAGCATTCAAATATATGGGCCTATGGGGGCCATTCTTATTCAAACCACCACAATGATATAGTGTTGAAATTTATCTGACTTAGTTTATGAAGACTGTAGTGAATTAAATCCCTTCTTCCTAAAAGATATGTCCACCCATAACCTCAGATGTGATGTGATTTGAAATAAAGGTCTTTGCGATATAATTAAGGTATAAATTATGAGATAAGATCACTTTGGGCTGAGGTAAGCATTCATAAGCATCTTTAGAAATGTCTTTAAAATAGAAAAAAAGGAGATTTGAGACAGACAGGAAGACCTTGTGAAAACTAATAGTAGTTATGATGGTGCAGTTACAGTGAGTAGCACTGACAGCACTCAACCACTCGAAGCAGAGAAAGAGGAAGAGTTCCCTTTCTCCTCCAAGGCTCCAAAAGGAGACTTCCAACCTTGTTTTTGGACTTCTGGCATCTGAGATCTGAAAGAATAAATTTTTGTTGTTTTAACCACCAAGTCTGAAACAATTTGTGAAGGTAGCCACATTAAACTGATGCAGAGGTCATCCTCATTTGTTTTTCTTTTACATTTATTTTTACTATATTTAAAATATAAGTGTGCATATGTTTGGGTGGGAATATGTGCATGTGAGCATAGGTGCCTGTCAAGTTCAAAGGAGTGTTGAGTCTCTTGGCATTGGAATTACAAGCAGCTGTGGTGAGCTGCCTGATGTGGGTGTTAGAACATAAACTCCAGTCCTCTGCAGGATAAGTATATATTCTTAACCACAGAGCCTCGTTCTTTTTAAAATGACCATATGGTAGCCCTCACATGGTTGCACCCTACTTTTTAAAATCAGTTCCCCATTAATGAACATGCTGGTGGCTCTGCAACTTTTGTTTATACAAATAGAGCTCATTAAATAATCTTGCATATAGTTTTTCAAATCTACTCAGATGTAATTTACATTTCTTTTTTAGAAATGGTATTGCTAAGGAAAGCTGTAAATGCATTTTCTTTCTGCTGGATAGATATTGTCAAACCCTTCTCTGTAGGGGTTATAACATTTTTCACTTCCACCAGCAAGGAATGAGTAACTTTTCCCTACAAGCTCACTACAGAGTACTTTCCAAACTTGAATTTTGCCTGCCTGATAAAAAAAAATGATATTTCAATATAGCTGTAATTTTCTTTTTCATCAGTATGTGCGAAATTGAGCATTTTTCATGTTTTAGATTCATTGCTTTTCTTTCTCTATGAGCTCTGGGGTCATATCTTTATTCTCTTATTTGATTTTGTCTTCTCAATAGTTGAAAACTATTGCATCTAAGTATAATTTTATAGACTTTTTGGCTTTCATTTTGAACTATGTCTACAGGCCTTTTAATTGGGTAATTTTTCTTCTAGCTTTTTACATGCAAGGATTGTTTATGCTTCTGAGCCTAAGGAGCCTTCTTGAACTAAATCCTGCTTTGAAGCACTGCTTACTAATGTTTGATTCTTTTCTCTCCATCAGGCTATATTATTATTTTTCTGTTACTGTGACAAGATACTGAACAAAAGCAACTTAATTGATGAAGGGTTTATTTTGGTTCATGGTTTCAGGTAGATTTCAGTCCATCATAGCAGTGAGAGAATGAGATGTAATGAATGGTTTCTCAGGCTTTTCACATCTTGGTAAAAAGCACAGGCCAGAACTAGGTAATTACAATATTGAAAGGCCAACCCCTAGGTTCCCACTCTCTACAGCCAGACCCCACCTCCTAAAGGCTTAACTGGACTTCAAAGTAGTGTCACAAGCTGGGAACTAAACATTTAAACCATGAGCCTATGGGGGCTATTTGTATTCAAATCACAACATAGCCATTCTCAATTAGAATCCCAATTCAGCCACACTATTGTTCACTTCATCTCCTCCTTTTCTTTTACATTTTTGGATTGATTTCTTCAAAGAGCAGAGCATGAGGCAGAATGTGCTTAAATTGTATTGTAAAGGTGCTCTGAGTCCTGAAGTTGAGAAGTCAAAACAATAATGTGTTATCATTAGACAGTTTTTAGTATAGTCAATTTTTCTGTCTGTGAGGGTGTATCCTGGAAAAGACCTATCAGCCCAGGAATTCCCTAGTTGTAGGAAAGTGGAAGTTGAGGAAGTGTGGGCAATAAAAAGGAAGAAATGGATTTATCCACAGCTTTTGTCTTTTGGGTGGAAGGCTTGCCCCAAGAAATACTTGTTTATTAACCAGTCATGAAATCCCAAGTCTTCATACAGTTGATTAACTCCTTGATAATTCAGTGACTCACATCATTTTTTAAATGATAAGTCTTGAAACAAGTGTAGGATGGTCAGGGGTTATCTAAGACAGTCTTTTAAAAACCTTTTCTGCTTTTGAGCCCTTTTGACCTCCAAACTTTTTATTCAACCCAAGATAATTTTCATGGGAATCTATAATAGGTAGACAACTCAAACATTGATGGATATAAAATCATAAAGAACTTTATTTAAAAATAATTCTTCGGGCTACAAAAGCAAATTTTCATACTAATGAGAAGAATGTGCCCATTTATTTTGACATAAAGAAGTCTTGGCTGAATATTGATATTGCAGGGTGTAGATCATCTTCAATGTCTTTCAGAGGTCATCAGTATTTTGATTTGATAATTGTCAGTCATGAGAATGAGAATGATGCATTACAAAGTGGCAGAAGTATGTTTATGAACATGTCAGAAAATATTGCAAAATCTGTCCAGAGTCCAAGCTATAAATTTCTAAATGATTCTTTATGAAGTTAGCATAAGTAACTCAAACAGAAAATGTGAAAACCAAATGCTCAGAAACAATACAGTACAAAGACATGCTAACTTAATACTTACATGCTGAAGAATTAGTGTAGGGATGTGTTACAAATCTTTGCTTTCTATGATTCAACTATTATGTTTCCATAAGAACAGAAAATTTTTTATACACAGTAAAAAATAGCATGATTCATAACTATCTTGAATTTGAGCCAAGGTGTTTCAGACTCAATTCTTTGAATAGGCTGACATGACAGCATGCACAGTACAAAGTACATATGTTGCATATTCAGAACCAGGGCTGTAGTGAACCCATGTAATGTGCTGTGGGTGAAAGCTTCCAAAAACATCAGAGACTCATTATATGTTTGACTATGAATTAATTATTGGGACCCCTACATTCAGTTATGCAACACCATGTAGAGTCATGACCCACAGTTTAAGAAGATAAGAGAAAGAAGTCGTAAAGAAGAGTAGATAAGGAGATGGTGAATACACCATGAACACTGAAATAGAAGGAAGATATGCTGTTAAGAGGTCACAGACTCTCAAAAATAAAAGAAAGTGATGAGTCAGAAGACAGCTTCTGGGCCAAAAGTGACTTTATTAAAAACAACAATGAGCACTGTTCAATCAGACACTAAGTTATGTTTGTAGTATTACACACTTGACAATATATGAGCAGAAATGGAAGAAATATGTGATGCCTCCCCTGTGCTTAGAGCAGATTGGTAAAGAAGCACTCAGTGCTTTCCTTTTCTTGGAAAAATTACCTTAGTATGGAAATTTCCATCTTTGGGTTTGGCCCTTAGCAGTGTTTTACTGAATTTCCTTTCTGCACTGCATAATGTCATTTAAACTTTATCATGGATTGTTTGAAAATTATCCCAATGAGGGCTGTGCAAGAGACTTTTTTTTTTGATGAAGTGAAGACCTTTCTAAAACACAGGAAGGCAAGAGTGGAGAGGGCATTGCTAGAGTTCCCTGAGGAACAAGATCTGGGGGCTTACAAAAGCCCTAAAGAAAAAGTGTAATGTTGAGGTTGGGGATATCACTTGATGGTAAAATATTTACTTAACATGAATGAGGCCCTGAGTTTAATCCTCACAGTTCACCAGGAAAAATAATAGAAAGGAAAACAAAGGGAATTATATTAACAGAGGAAAGGGGGAACAGGAAAAGAAAGGATGATAAGTGCCCAATCATTTCTTTGTCCTTTCTCATCTTCCAGGTTCATCACAGTGGCCCAGTAGCACTGTAGAAGGAGTAGGAGGACCAGCAACCCAGAAATTATGGTTAGAAATTTCACTGAGGCTAAAAACACTAAAATAGTGGTGGTACGGGGCAGGTTATATCTAGCAAAGATGCAGATGCATCCACCATTTGTAGTGGGGATTCAGGCGTTATTTAGGGCAGCTTTAGTAGCTCCTGAGAAATAAGACCCCTATGGGGCATGGCTAGAATCGATTGAGACCCAGGAACACTGACTGCCCTTCCTGTTTTGTTCCTGTGTTCTTGGAGAGCAGACCAGCAGCCCGGCATGGGACAGTTCCATCTCCAAGAATTGTCTTAAGGTTCAATTTGTATAAATGAATGCTTATATTACCCCTTAATAAATATTAATCCTTTATATGATATATTGTAAGTAAATATTTCCATGATAGCCATTTGATCCAGAAACCCTAATTCTGAGAGTCAAATGAAAACTACATTGGAACAGATTTGATATAACACATGTATACAGTTGTTGACTGAACATTATTTGTACATACAAGCTTAGGAACAATCTATATATCAATTTGTAATTGATTGAATAAACCATTGCACAACCATACCAGGGAATATCAATTAACAGTACCTTTCCCAATGACAAAGATCTGCATATTCTTTAAAAAATCCACTGTATATATTTAATTTCTGTAAGTGAGATCCATAAGCAGGCATCACATTTGGTGCTTTAGGAACTTTAATCTTTTAAAACATGAATGACTGAGAAACTGAATGAATAGAAGAGTCCTTGTTCCAGCCTCTGCTTCTACTCTGAGTTTTCAAAGGAGCCCAGAAAAATCCTAGTCTCATGCTTTTTTGTTTTTTCAAGACAGAGTTTTTTTGTATAGTCCTGACTGTGCTGGAATTCACTCTACAGACCATGCTGATCTTGAACTCAGAGATCCTCCCTCTGCCTCACTGTATGTGCCACCACTGCTGGGATAGTCTCAGGCTTAAGACATGAAGTTGATAAGGAAGAAATTTATAAGCAGTGATTAATGCAATATGATGTACTCAGGAAAGTATCTGAAGTTAGAAAAACATTCAGAAATCCATGGCAATAAGACATGAAAGCATGTCAAAACTGAGGAAGTTAAAAAGTTCTGCCTTCTTTAGAATTTAGGTAATTTCAGTAAATATTGCAGAACTATAGCTACTTCAAGATTTGAGAATATAATACACATATTTTCAAGAAGACCTTGAAGAGATTGCCAAATAGTAGATTCATACTTAAGGAGTAATGAATAAATGTTTTGAAAAGAATGTCACAGGAAGAATTAGAGAAACCAGGTTTTTGGAAAAAAAAAAAAACCCTCAAGAAATGAGCCTCCATATTTTCAAAAGTATTGTGCTTTGTAAGAAAAATAATACTTAGTATTTTACATTTACTTTAGAGAAATTATCATATACCTACAAAATTTGTAACTAGTGTCAAAGATAAAATCAGTGAATAAATTGAAGTATAGTAAACATTCTCATTGTTTAGGACTTAATTACATTTTTACTACATGGAAAGAAAATGGCTTTCTTTTGAGGCCTTACTTCTGTCTTCACATTGATTATAAATTTGATTTGTCATGCAGGGTTGCTGCTACATTTAATATGCAAGTACAGGTTTTTTCTCCTACAAATCAGGATTATGCAATGTCTGATATATGTTAAAATGCATTTATGCTTTGCTTTTAGGCATTAAACTTCATGTTGCAAATAAAAGGAATAAAGCAAACAGATTGTTAATGTTACTGTGTAGGTACAAACCAAAAAAAATACTAAGATTTATATGCACTGGGCTGAGTAGGTACCTAGAAAATATTGAGGAAAAAGTGAAAAATATAACTTGACAATGATGGGTGCTACTCAAGAATTGACTATTTTTCTTTTTTTTTTTTAAAAAAAAAAGTAGTCTATGTGTCTTTTACATCGTGTATCTGTGGTGATATGTTACATATTTAATAAAACCTGGAATATCAAGAGATCTACCCACAGTCAAACTAGGCAGAGGTAACTCTGGGATTTCCATGGATAATAGAGCATTGCAAACTCACACTGCATGGCACGTGGATCCAGAGAATCTCTGTAAGTACAAGGCCAAACAGCTGGGCTTCAATGGCTTGCACCTTTAATCCCACCCAGCACAGGGAAAGCTGGGAGTAGTGGGTGACCTTGGTGACCCATGACTTTAATCCCATAACTCCAGAGACAGAGATCTTTCTGTGTTTCTATAAATTCAAGGCAGACTACCAAATAGAGTAGTAGTAGCTCATGTCTCTAATCTTAACCTAGATGGGATACAGCTGGGCGAAGAAGGTATTTAAGGCAGGCACCGGAAGACAGGAGGCATGAGAAGCCACCAGGAGTGAGACTGAAGAAGCTGGAAAATAGCTGGGTGAGATTTGATTACAGTGTTTCACTCTTTGACATTTTAGCCTTTCCCTGATATCTGACTGAGTTTCTTTCATTACAACCAGAATTTGTGCAACATGTATCTTGATTTCATTTACTTCTCCATTCCTTTGTATTCATCCTCAGGCTCTGGCTTCCCCCAAATAAAACAAAGTTTAAGAAAAAAATGGAGAAATATTAAAAATCTCATCATGGAAGCTGCAGTGTGACACATTGAGTCCCACAGTAAACTCTTTTACCCATATATCGTTATTTGCAAGTGTTCTTTGCAGAGTCATTGGTCTAGTTTGAGGCCTCTGGTTTCTACTATATACTGTCAATACTGGGTCCTCACTAGGACTCCTCTTGGATATCCTGCTGTTGCCCTATGTTGTGGAGATCCTACAGCTTTGGGTCTGTAGGTTTAGTCCTTTTGTATGCTCCAGCAGTTCACAGATGGGGTAGCTCTTGAGGTGGGCCAACTCATCACTCTGGTACTGGGTCTGGGTAGTTATAGGGTTGGTCCATCAGATAAGAAATTGGGACAGCTCTCCCATATTTACAACTTCAGGGCTGGCTTACCCATACCTGCACTAACAGAATTGGGTCCATTGTGCTGCCCTGGTGAGGTTTAAGGCCTACTGTCCCAAGTGTTGCTGCTGGTAAGGGTATTTTTTTAAAATTTTTTATTATATATGTATGAGTGTCTTGCTTACATATATATCTGGATATCATATATGTGCCTAGGACCCAGGTAGGCCAGAAGAGGGTGTCAGAGTCCCTATAACTGGAGTTACAGATGGCTATGAGCCACCACGTAAGGAATGGGAATAGAGCCTACATCCTCTGGAAGAACACCAATGCTTTTAACCACTAATCCATCACCCCAACATGAGTATTTTTCTTTTCTTTCTTCCTCTTTCTCTCTCTCTTTCTTTCTTTCTTTTAACTTTTTGAATCAACTTTTAATCCCTGTTGTAAAAGGTTCTGACCTGGACTCTCCAGGCCTAGACCAAAGGTTTAGTCTCACTCTTGGCCTCACTTTGCCTCAAATAATCACACACAGGCTTATACTATTTTTAAGCTGATTGACCTAGGGCCCAGGCATATAAATTGCTAGCACCTTCATCTCAACTCAACCCATCTTGTTCAGCCACATGACTCAGTACCTTTTCTAATAGCAGTATTTTAGCTTCTTTCCTCAGTGTCTGCTGCCGTCTCCTTGTCATGTCTGTGGCGGCTCTCTCTGGTGGCTCTCTGGCATCTGTCTGATGTCTGTCTGCTCTGAGATGTTCCTGAGTTTTCTTAGCCTGGTAGCCCCGCCCACACTTCCTGTTGGCCTTTGGCCAATCAGCTTTTATTAAACCCATAGGCAGGACAAATATTTACATTACCAGCATAATCACACTACACCCTGTCATACATTTAAGAATATCTTCCTGTGGCACAGTCTGAAGAGATTTTCATCTGATTTTAATGTTAAGTTTTCTTTAGCATATGATTTAAAAAAAACAAAGCTTATGCTATACATCAGTTCCTCTTCTGACCTAAATTTTATTAAAATTGTACAGACAGGTTTTGTAAAACATGATAAGTTAATGTTAACAAAAAGTGTTCATTATACATAAAAAGGTTTTTTTTTTTAATGAAATCTTCTTGTTTCACTTCTCTTTTTTTTTGTAGTGGACTCTCCATAATTTATTCATAGAAAAAAGTATTACACAAGAGTATAAAATACAATATTTGACTACTTTTCTATAAACTATAAATATAGAACTTTAGGATGGCATTTAGAGATTTTTATTTTATTAAAGGAGAATAAACAAATACAATGAGTTTGGCTTTTAAACAGTCTTTTTCAAAAGGCCTCTGCTTTAGTGTATGTTAATTATATGTAATAATGGATTTAATCCTCTCTTGCCCCTCTCTCATACCTTCTAACACAATTCTTCCGCACTAGCCCCCTTTCTATTCTCATAAATTTTTAAAATGCAGCAAATTTCTTTAGGGTTATTCCCAGGAGCATGGGTGAGGGTTATTTTCAGAATCAAATGTTCCTTACTAATGGCTACACCACTGAAGATAATGCCCTCTCTCTTCCAGTAAACTTTATATAACTTCACAGGAAGAAGTGGGGCCTTGTAAGCTCCCCTGCTCCATGACAAGATATTGATAGGTTTAGTCTTATACAGGTTTTATAAAAGTAGTCACTGTGGTTATATATTTTATATTTAATGAAATCAGTCTGGAATATCAGAGAACAGATCCACCTACAATCAATCCAGGAGGGTTAAAGAGTGGTTACTTATGCCTTTAATCCCAGCATGGGAAAGCTGGGAGTGGTGGTAACCTATGCCTTTAATCCCATAACTCCAGAGACAGAGATCTTTCTGTGTTTCTGTGAGTTTAAAGCTAACTACCAAACAGTAGTAGCACACACCTTTAATCCTAACTCTAAAATTATGATGCAGAGTTGAAACCGGGAAGTGAAACAACTGGGCAAAGAAGATATTTAAGGCAGGTATAGGCAGACAGTATGGTATTTCTGTAGAAGTGACAAGCCAGGCTGAGAACTCTGGAAGATAGCTTTTACCCTGAGAAGTTGGCTGGGTGAGAATTGACTGTGGTCTGTTTCCTCTCTCTGATAATCCAGCCTGATTTTGTTAAATATAAAATATATCACCACAAGTCACAGCTGCTGTGAGTTCAAGAGTGTAACAGTCATGTCATTCATGAAGTCAATGTTTATTCTGACTCCCCTTCCTCTGGCACATAGATTCTTTTTCTTTTAACCTCTTCTGCAATATCCCACACTTGTGTGTGGGTAAACCCCCGTTTTCTTGATGGAAAACAGCTGCATTATACATTTGTCTATTCTTAGCAGTTTATTAACACATCTACAATTAAATGTACTTTTTGTAATCTAAGGAATGTAGGAAATGTGCTGGAATGTTCTCTGTATGCTGTAAATAAAGGACTGTTTTGGCCTATGTGGAGCACAGTAGAAGTGGGTGGAGGATCACAGGACAGGCAGGTAGGAAAAGGGCAGAGTTAGTCAGTCTCCATCTGACCCTGAGGAGGAACACATAAGGAATCCAGGTGAGTCGAGGGCTTGGCCACGTGGCAAGTAGATTATAGAAATGGGTTGATTTAAGATGAAAGAGCTAGTTAATAATGTGCTTGAGACATGGGCCAAACAGTATGAAGTTAATATGTGTCTAATTCATTTATTTGGGGGACAAAAGCTTCCGTGGGCCAGGTCCAAACCTGCAGGCCCAAATGGGTCTGGGAAACTGTTTACAACAAGGAAATATGAATTTTCTGATCAAAATAGATTGGATAGTTAGCTGTTGCATAAATTTGAACAGTGAATGACTACTCTTCTGAGATCTTTTACTTTCTATTATTTTTATATTCTATTTCTCTATACCTAGCTAATTAGGTGTCTCATATTTCTGTTGTTTTAAGAAATGTAAGGCCAGACTATATACACAATGAAATTTTATTTAGCTTCAAAATATGTGGGAAAATATGTGAATCTGAAAAGTATTATATGAAGTGAGGTAACACAGACTCACAAAGACAAAATCACCATGTTCTCTCTCATATGTAGATCCTAGCTTATAATGTTCATATGTTTGTACATAAGTGGGAGTTCAGTGAAAGCATCATCTATGAAACTAGAAAGGAGAGGAGGAGAGTAGTAAGCATTAACAAGGGAGAGAACAAGACTCGAGTGACATGAAAACAGAAAGGAGGCTGTGGTGGTGCGTAGAGAATGCAAGGTAGTGACAGATAGAAGAGGCAAGGACAACAATAATAAAAACGAATAAAAGTTGTGTACGATAATTAAAAATTTATAATAAAAGTGTGTAGAAGCTCTTCGTTTTATGTTCAAGGACAGAAATCACATCTTGGCAGCTTCATTGCAATGCCTCTCCACCTCCACATTCTCAGACTTAGGTCCTATTCAATGTTCTCTATAAGGTAGAGGTTCTCAACCTTCCTAATGCTGTGACCTTATAAAATAGTTACTCATTTTGTGCTGACCACAACCATAAAATTATGGGGAGTTTTGCTATTGTAATTTTGCTACTCTTATGAATCATACTGTAAATATTTTTGGAGATAGAGGTTTGCCATAGAGGTCTCGAATCACAGGTTGAGAACCACTGCTCTAAAGCAAAATATCTGTATAAAATAGGAACCAAGCTCTAAAATCTCTGATTCCTCCCCTCCACCCTCTCCACCTGTAAATAGTGGGGAGAAGTGATAATCTTCTAAGAAGTCTCTGGCTGAGAGTCAACAGTAGCCATGCAATTCCTTTCCTTTCCCTACTTCAAGTAGTACCTGTCTCCCAGTCTATTTTCTCTATTTTCCTCACAGCAGGAAAAGGATATTTACCAATTTATTCTTTGTTATTTATTTTCTTCATCCATTTTTTATAGAATAAAACTTTCAATTCATAGTTTTCTTCTTTAATTTCAAATTTCTGCTTCTGAAAATTGGCTGTCAGGGGCTGGAGAGATGGCTCAGTGGTTAAGAGCACTGACTGTTCTTCCAGAAGACCTGAGCCAGCATCCACATAATAGCTAACAACTATCTGTAATTCCAAGATCTGACACCTTTACACAGTTATATGTATTATGCAGGCAAAATACAAATTCACATAAAATAAAAAATAAATATATATATAAAGAAAGAATATAATTTAAAAAAAGAAAATTGTCTGTCAGATATTCTAGGCCTTTGCTGTAAGTGGATGCCCCAGAATTGCAAAGAAACATTGGGTGACTGTTTCAGCAGCTATCTGTCACTGTCATTTCTTGCATTTCTTGGAAGCTACTTGCTTGCACTTCTGGTTTGCTCAGGTAATATTATTTCCCTTCTCAGATTTTTGATGAGGTTGAAGACTAGATAGTTACAGTTACAGTCTCCTCTCCTATCTTAGCATATCCTAGCATAGATTTAAGTTCTTCAGGATAAGACTGCTTTTGGAGTAAACTCTGTATTTTGCCATTTACCTATATTCTAAACATCTAGTGTGTGTTTCTTGCTTGATGTTGTCCTTGTTGGTTTTAGTTCCATTTTTTTATGTTATTACACTTTATTTCTCCCAGACAATATTTGATAATAGTTCTTTTTGTATACAACAGTTTTTTGTATTGTATATAAACCTTTTGTAATAGGTTTAGAACTTTCTTAATTAAACCAAAAGGGGAGATGTAAAGGGAAACACATATTCTTCCACCTTGGCATTGAAGTACAAGCCCCTACTGTGTGGCCTTTTTACTATTGTAAGATCTGGGGGAAAAGTATCCTTCCATCTATGGACTTTGGGTACCATCCCATAGGGCATGGCCTTTGAGCTAGCTTAAGATCTCGTATACAAGTATGCAAACCCCTTCTCTCTCAAACTCTTGGATGGTGAGGAAGACTGGGTCAGGTGTCATGAATCAGTGTGGATAAGTCTATAACCTTCCAGGTACTCTGCCATTGAGTTTTCTGTATTCTGTATAAGTAAGTTGCTCCCCAATAGAATCCTTTAGTAAAAAACATCCATTTCTCAATCAAAGAAAAAAAAGCTAAACCAAACAAACAAGTAAAACAAAACAAAAGAAATGGTGCCTTCCAAGATTTGCTTACTAGTACAAAACTGGTATAACAATTATGAAGGCAACCAACATTATTGTTATTATTATCATCATTATTATTAATAATTTGATGCTCACTCTACCAGAGGGAAATCATACTTAGTACTGTAAACCTGATCAAGATATTATGGCTGGGGAGGTCATTGGACCTACAAAGAACTTAGTACTGTTGCTTTATTAAATAGACATGGTGTCAAACTACTTTCTAAATATTTTTTTATCCTCATACATTAGTGTTGCTATCAGTCTTCATAAGAGAAGCTTCCATTTTCAGAAGGGACCAGACCAGTTAATGTAGAGACTCATAACTGGGCAATCTACTAAGAATATGTGATTATTAAACACTCAGTCCTAAATGGGACATCTATCTTAATGTTCTTTATCACTTTCCAGCATCTCCAAGCTTTCATCACTTTTGCCAAGCAAAGCTAACTCCTGTTTAAGTGAGCTTTTAATATAGGATGGAGCCACTCTTAAGATAGCCTGTGGGGCATGCCACAATTGTGTGTTTGCTTATTTAACTTGACCTCTCCCCAGTCATCTGCTCACTAAAATGTAAGTTTTATTTTAATAGAAATTGTTTCTCATTAGAATAGTTAGATTATTTGTTAGAATAGTCTATTAAATTTGAATTCATATAAGTAACGAATACTGTTTTAGCAAAATATGTTCCACATTCTGTACCCGACATACTTATAAACTTCTTTTTCTCTCTTTCTTTCTTTCTTTCTTTCTTTCTTTCTTTCTTTCTTTTTTTTTTGAAGTTGAAGTTTAACTGAATGTTAAATAAATGTGTGTTTATTTGCTAAATCTGGCAACCCTGGACCTTATTCCTTTCTGATCATTCAGGGTCATTATTCATGAAGGAGTTATGGCTCTTGTCCAACTCAGGAAAATCTGGATACCCTATTATATAACACTAAAGTAGTACCAGAGACTGCATGGATCAGTTTAAATGAACTCAGCAATTTGGGGATCAAACGCTAGGTCCTACAGCCTAAATAGGTCTAAAGTTAGGAGGTGCAGGACCTGGCCAAGGCTAGAAGTTGGCAACTTTCTAGTTGATGATAATACTGGAGTTGGTAATAAACTAGTATCTTTTGTTGCCTGACTCCAGTAAATTTAAGCCATAGTGTATTTTCTTTATAGACCTTTTCTTTGAACACACTTTTATGGTTTTAAAGGTTTTTCAAGGAAGTTCTACAAAACTAAAAGCAATGCATTTTATACTTTATGCAGTTTTTTCTTTACAGTTTTTTTTTTGTTTTTACTTTTTTTTATAGTTTGGATTATGAGTTCCCATGAGATTTTACCCTCTGGCTATGAAAGGTATTGTATAAATGATTTCATAGGCAATTGTTTCATTTCAACTGCTTATTTTTAGTCAATTTCACAGAGTATTGAGACTCAGCATGACACATGTGTTTGTATATGTTTGTGTGTGTGTGCACACACTTGTGTGTATAGTGTGCATATACACATATATAGTGCATTGGGAGGAAGAGGAAAGAAGGAGAGAGGGAAAAAAATGACTCACTATGTTGCTCTGATTGGTCTGCAACTCACAATGTCTACTAGGGTGGCCTTCAACTCACGGGGATCCACCTGCCTCCCAAGTGTTAGTATAAAGTCCTGTACTACCACTAAGGGCTACGAATACACCTTCATTAGCTTCTTAAGTCTCCTGTAATAGATGACCCTGTAGTTTAAATGAAGAAAATTAACTTAAATGAAGAAAATAGACTTGGTGGTTTAAATGAATGAAATTGATTCTCTTACCATATTCTAGACTAGAACTTTGCAATTTGGCAATGCTATGGAGACATACTCCTAGAGAAGTATCTGTTTCTTGATTCTCCCACCTTCTGGAAGCTGCTGCCGGCATTCCAGTGATTGTGTTTGGATCATTGATGTCTGCCTCCCTCAATCTCTCCTCTTTTGTGCCTGAAAAACTAAAAACACACAATGGCACTAGCAAATTCTGCTGTGACCTCAGGATGTAGCCAGGCCCCTTTGGAGCACAATTGCATCAGCTTCTATGATCTGGCCCTAGGGAAACACTTTTCTATGAAGCTAATTTCCAGAACCAGAAGTTCCCTTTCACATTCTGAGTTTAGGCTCTCTCCTTTCAAATAAATTCCCATTTTCACAAATTGGAGCCTTGGATAAATGAAGCTTTACCCTCAGTGCACCTTTCTTATTGCCCTAGTGCAGAGTAGATTTCTGTTTTGGTATTATTCTCTTTAATATTGCAGATGCTTTCTCATCTGTATTCTTGTTTTTCCCATCTTAAAGCTTACTTAGAAACACTTGCCCATGCAAATGCACATTTTTATATTTCTTTTTGCTCCACTCATTACTTTTTAACTGTAGATCTGAATAAAAACAGTGAACAATAACAATAACACAGTCTTAATGTTTTCTTGACTTGAAATGTCTTTCCCCAAACATAGTAGGTCATTGCTTTTGAATTCAGTCTTACTCCAGTACTCAGGACACATGAAGAAGGCAGCCAGATTTTTTGCCAAAAATATAGCCTTGATGATGGCTGTTGTTAAACTGCAGTCTGTCCTGTGTAGGCATTGTGGAGGAAGCTTCACAGTCATCAGTAGAAACACTGGAGGTGGTTACTCTACAGGAGGTTGAATAGATATCCACAAGGCCATGTTAGAGTTGCCTGTGGCTTGCTTCTTTGTCTCTCTGATCTTTTAGTATTTACCTTGATATCTGGCCCCAGGTTTTTATTATTAAGACTAATTAGAATTTGTGCTGCAGGTTTCCAAAATACTAAATAATAAGAGAAATAGCTTCTAAATGTCAACCTAAAATTTAAAAGTAACATAACATAATTAGGTAGATTTATTCCAGAAGTGCAAGGGTTATTCAAATTCAAAAAATTCTATCAACAGAATTCACCACATTAACAGATTATAAGAACCATATGGCTATGCTAGTAGATGGAAAAGACATATGATAAAATTCAACACTGATTCAAGAATAAAGCTTTTATGACAGAATTATGAGGAAATGGCCTGGAACTTGAGAATGATGTCAGAAAAAAAAACTTAGAGCTTCTTGTTTGATAGTGAAATTGAAGCAACGCTGACTTTTTAAATGAGACAAATGTGCCTATTATAACAACATCTATTTCAAACTGCATTAGTTATCCTGGCCAATGAAACAAGAAAGAAAAAATAATTAGGAAGTGTAGATTGCCAAGGAAGAGACATAAAGCTGTTATTTTTAGATATAATTTTTATACAGAAAATCTAAAGAAATTTATAGAGCTAGTTTAGTAGGGTTGCTGAAGACAAAGTGAATATATTAAAATAATAATATTTACAAATTCAGTGGTCTTGAAATGTAGTATTTAATTGTAAATTTATATACATAGAAAATATCATTAAAAGACAAAAGGACACATTAAATCTACATTTATGACATTCAAGAATTACATGACTACATTTTAAAACATAGTGAATATGCTACAAATACCATCATTCATCAATTATCAGGTTGCTTTTTATTTCAAATGGCTCTAAAACTAGAACGTGCCGTGCAACTACTGATTTCTCTCAATTTTTCCTCCTGGAAAGTTGGCGATTGCCTGGAATGGAGTAAACTTTTGGTCAAAACACTTCTCTTACTGCTACTTCAATTAGGTTGTGTACATTTAGGGTCTGCATGTTTAATGGCTGTTATAAATGTCTTAAAATCAAAACACTATGATTAGCATTAAAATAAAATGAGCATTAAGACAGAGCAGTAGGAATAAATTTGATGTGAAAGACACAAATCCCTATTATCAGAACAATTACTGAAATTGCCTGTTTTCTTACAAAGATCAGAAAAGCACTTAACGAAATCTAAGTCAGGAAGGTGTCCAGAGCAGATACTGAGGCCAGGAACATCATTTCAGCAGTAGCAGTGCATTTTAGCACTGCAGTGGGCTGCCGTGACAATAGATGTTGTGTTACAATTTTTTTTTATATAACACAGAGCCCATTATTGGTTGAGGAAACATGGATACTGAAGTTTTATAGTGTTTTAAAGAAGAGCCTGCATGTTAAGGCATTTTTAAGAATATCTTAATCAGTTAAAAATATTTTATTTTTATATACACAAGAAAAATAGAAGTCAAATGCACACATCTATATAAATATACAGAAGCGCATTCAGTGAATGTAAAAACAAAATCCAAGAGTTAAGAAAGAATCATGGCCTTTTTGAAACTTACCAGATCCGAGACCTTTCCTCACCAGGGATGACTTTAGCAGCACCATGTCTCCTAGCTTGCACTCAGTCCTGAGTTCCTCCCCCAGCACCACATAAATCCAAGTATGGTGCCACATGCTTGGAATCCTAGTACTTGGGGGTGGAAGCAGGAGATTCCATAGTTCAAGATTATCTACATAGCAAGTGTGAGGCCAGCCTGAGATACATGAGACTCAGTTTCAAAAAAAAAAAAAAACTATATCATAATAAACTAGCGCACTGATTAATCATAGATAAGCAGACCTATTAAGTATAATAAAAATTCAGAATCAAACTCAGACAATTATGAATATTTTATAGAGAGCAGGAATGGCATTATTAATCTCTAGGAAAAAGCTTGCCTGAAGTAGGAAACTGAAGCAAGTGGATGAACAATTCTATTCTTAAATTTTAAAATGGCTCCAGATGAATAGAAAATGTCTGTGGGAGAAGATAAGCTTTTAAACCACTGTAGGAAAATGTAGAGCTTCTTTTTTTTTTTTTTTTTGCAAATAGAAAAATGCAGATCATCAAAAGAAAAATCAGTAAGGAAAACTGAAGGAAAATATTTCAAAAGAGCTTGGTGTGGAGCTCAGCTAGAGCACCTGTTCAGCATGTACAAGGCCCAAGTCTAATGCCTCCTCGAGAAGAAACACTGCAAAGTCTCTATACAAAAGAAGAAACCATAAGGATTGTTTTTTTTTTTTTTAATTCAGAGCCTATGGAAAGGATATGTACAATGTGCATAATTACTGGAGTTAGTATACAGAATTTGGAAGAATACCTATAAATCCCAGAAAAGGAGGAGAGGATGATGATAACAGGAAACCTGGATGATCAATAAACATATGAGAGGGCATGCAAAGTTGGTAAATATATAAAATAAAGCAAGAAATAATTTTCATAATGTTGACAAGAGTTAAGCAATGTAGTAATAGGAAGTATAGTTATAACAAGACTTGTTATTCTTTACAAATCAAAATGTAATGAAAGCAAACATGTTGGCAATTTCTAGTAAAACAGAATGAGAATATGCTCTTTAATCTTATAAATTCCCTTCATCACAGGAAGCTAAAGTTCTTTAATCAAACCCAACACCATGGCAGGTTTGTGTAATTCAATAATTTAGGAGGCAGGGGCAGGAAAGTTGTGGTCATATATTATATATGTAATAAAACCAGTCTGGAATATCAGAGAAGAGATCCACCCATAATAGTCAATCCAGGCAGAGGTAGCACACATGATTAGTCCCATCACTTAGGAGGCAGAGATCCTTCTGGATTTCAGTGAGTTCAAGGAATAACAGAGCAGAGGTAATTTACACTTTTCATTTTCTTTCTTTTTTTTTAATTTTTTTTAGCTTTATTTTATTTATTTATTTGCCTTGGTGTTTTGCCCGGAGCTGGAACTACAGACAGCCGTCAGCTGCCATGTGGGTGCTGGGAAGCGAACCCGGGTCCTCTGGAAGAGCAGACGGTGCTCTCAACCACTGAGCCATCTCTCCAGCCCCATAATTTACACTTTTAATCCTACCACAGGGATTTCTGTGAGTACAAGGTCAAACTGCCAGGCACTGAGGGCACACACCTTTAATCCCATCAGGGGGTTGGGGGTGGGGTAGGTGAGGGGGTGAGCTAAGCCTTTAATCCCATAACTCCGGAGACAGAGATCTTTCTGTATTTCTGTGAGTTCAAGGCTGACTACGAAACAGAGTAACTCACGTCTTTAATCTTAACCTGGATCGGATAGAACTGGGAAAGAAGGTATTTAATGCAGGCATAGGAAAACAGATGAGGTATTAGAAGCAACCAGGAGCAAGGCTGAGGAAGCTGGAAGATAGTTGGGTGAGACTTGACTGTGGTGTTTCTCTCCTTGATATTTCAGCCTTTCCCTAATATCTGGCTCTGAGTCTCTTTCATTACAACCAGAATTTGTACAACAAAAAGTTTTATGATCTGGGCTAATCAGGACTACATAGTGTGAGCCTGTCTTGAAGAAAAGAATTTTAATTTACAGATATATGAGGAAATATAAAAGGTTTTACATTTCTGTATTAATTAAACTAGAAACATATTTAAATTATTAAAGCCTGCCCTTGCTATGGAGAATGGACACTAATGGCCAGTCATGTGTTAAATAAAGATTTTGTCCTCTGTCTCTAGTACCACTGAAAGGTAGTAGATGTTTTAATAGACAGAGCTTTGGTGCTGGAGAAATGGCTCAGTGGTTTAAGAGCACTTGCTGCTCTGCTAAGGACCAAAGTTCCTAACAGCCACATTTTTTGGCTCACAACAGCCTCTTGCTTCGGTTCCAGGAGATCTTAACTCCCACTTCCGGCCTCCATAGGTACTCACACTCTTGTAATATTCACTCATGCAAACACAAAGAGACAGATACACAAACACATACACACTCACGCATACATGCAGGTAGGCACATAAAAGAAAGAAAGTAGAAGAGCATAGTGGGCTATTTTAGGTTATTGACAAGCACACTGCTAAAGGGGTTTGTGACACCCTTTTCTCTCCACACCCAGCCAAGAGCTGCAAAACATTTTTATTTCTCTTTATGTTTCATTTTAGGTGCTAGAGCTCAAGCCCATGGCCTTTAATTTGCTAGGCCAGTCCTCTATCACTGCACTATATGTCCAGCATTCAGCTCAACGGTTTTGTTCCATCTACTTCTCTTGCCATGATGAGATGCAACATGCCTTAGGCAATAGGACTAACTGACCCTGGACTGGAACTTCAAAAAGTGAGCTAAAGCAAACCCTTTCTCTTTATAAGTTGACAGCCAAGGTTATGCTAATGAAACCTCAAGAATAAATGGAGTCTTTTTTATTTTTTTTAATTTAAAAGTTTTTTTAAAATACCCACCCTCCCTCCCCTCTTCCCAGTCCTCCCCTAGCTTCCTCCCACCCCTCATCCATTCCTCAGAGAGGGTAAGGACTCCCAGAGTGACTCAATGCTGTCTGGCATATCCAGTTGAGGTAGGACCAAGCCTAACCCTAACCCTAACCCTATGTATGTATGTATGAGCATATATAGGTACATAAATTCTATTTATACTTGTTCTATTTATTTATTTATGTATGTATGCATGTGGCATGTGCCATGGTGTGCAAACAGAGATCAGAGAACAACTTGTGGAAGTTGGCTTTTATTTACATGTGGGTTCTAGGCACTAACCTCTGTCAGGCTTAGCATCAAGAGCCTGCTAAGGCATCTTGCTAGCTCAGTCTACTGTGTTTTTATTATAGTATCCCCATAGATCACAACAAAAGGATGCTAAGGGACATAAGGTATCTGTCAAAAGTGAGAGATGTGTTCATTGTAACTTGACATGGTATGGTGATAGTTATGAATGCATATGCTAAAATTTACCTAATTTGTGCATTTTAAGTATGAACAATCTATTATATGTCAAATATATCCCAATATATCCCAATAAGTCTGTTACCAACAACAACAACAACAACAAAACCCAAAAACTGTTACCATTCCAAACCTCTAGTGTAACAAATTTTAAATAGGTATTGGTGAAATGAACTTCCACACTGATGATGGGGATATAAAATAGCACAAACACTTTCTAGAATAATTTTATGACATATAGTAACATTTTAAAAAATGTCAGGAGCTGAAGAGATGGCTCAGCAGTTGAGAGCACTAGCTGTTCTGGCAGAGAACCTGGCTTTGAGTACCAGCCCCCATATGGCCATCTGTAAGTATAATTCCAAAGTGTCTGGTGCCTTCTTCTGGACTCTTCAGGTACTCAAGGTGAGTACAGCTATATATACAGCCAAAAAAGTACATGTATACATAAAATAAGGTAAAAATAATTTAAAAACTTATTGATATGTACTATATTTTATGCCTAGCATGTGAGTACCTCTATTTGTTGTTGTCTGAGATGGCATTGTTGAAGTGGTGGAAACTTTAAAGTTAGAGGAGAGAGGTCATTGAGGCCCTCAAAGAGAAGTATGGAACCCTGGCCTCTTCCACATTCACTTTGTCCCAGCTGCCATGAGATGGACAAATTTGTTCTACTATATACCCTCACCACTAATGTGCTGTCCTGTCACAGACCCCAAAGCAACTCATCTACCTGACCATGGATTCAAATCTCAAAAACTAAACCCTAAATAAATCTTTATCTCTTCAGTGTTGGTTATCTCAGGTATTGTGTTACAGAAATGGAAAGTTAGCCAACATAATAAGAAAAAATAATCTTATTTCTATGACTTAACCTAGAAAAATTATTGAAACAAACATTGTAATATGTGATGGTATGCTGGTACATATGTAACCACTAACTTTCAGGGAAGATAAAGGTCTTATTTTAAGCCTTGGTCAAAAATATTTTTGCCATAAACATTTCCACTCTAACTAATTTCTCTAGTTATTGACACCAACAAATGTAAAGCTAAGCCAGGTGGCATTGGCTCATATCTTCAATCTTCGTACTCAGGAGGCAGAGACAGGAGGATCTCTGTGAGTTTGTGGCCACTCCGATCTATACAGTGAGTTTCAGGATAGCCAGAGCTGTTATACAGAGAAAACATGTCTTGAAAAATAATATATATATACGTATATATGAATAAACAAATACAGAACTAAGAAGAGATAAATTAGCCCCTCCTTATCTGTGCAGAATACAGACTCAGTGGAAGTCCCAAACCATAGGTAGCACCAAATCCTATAGATACTATAAGTTTCCCCACAAACTTGTAAGTTAGTCATGGTAATTAGTCATAGTAAGAGAATAATAATAACTAGTTAGTATAAATCTTATCAACTACAGTCTATAATTTATTTTCTTTATTATATCAAAAGCCTTTGCCTTTTCAGTTAAAGGATTAGGTATTTTCTTGGAAATAAAACTTCCTCTTGTAATTTGGGGCCATTCTGAAATAAAATAAGGCTTCTTAGAGGATGAGTTCTGCAACAGCGTAACAGCTGATCTTACAACTGAGGGGGCTGCTGAGTCTCTCATGGGCAGGTAGAGTGTACAGCCAGGATGTACCAGGCAACAGGGTTATTCTAATCCTGTGCAGGAAAGTGAAACTGAGGGGGAAAGTACTACTGTATGTATACCAAGTAAAGGTCTAACAGTACTGGAATGGGGAAACCAATGTAGTATTTGTTCAATGAAGCACATGGATACACCTCAAAAATAAAATGTTAAGAGAATAATAATCCCAGTTGTATAATATGTGCGGTATGATGTCATTTGTGTAAATCTAAAAACTATTTTTAAAAAGCAACATGTGTTAATATATTGGTAAATATATGTTGAGAAACGCTATTTAAATGGAGGAGCAGGATTTGACCAAAGTCATGGTGGTACTTAGACTTGGGATACAAGAATGTGAAGATAATGTGTCAATTATTTGTTACTACAGAACCCCCCCCCAAATAAACCACTAACAAGTTACTTAGCAGTATACACATTTATTACCTCATAGGTTCCATGTGTTAGGAATCAGAGCAAATTTTACTTAGTTCGCGCTCCTGGGACAAGTGCTGTCTGCAGAGTCCCAGCACACTCTGGAGCAGGGGCACATAAACTCTGCAGGTCACCAGACCCGCAGCTCCTGCTGAGGGAAGCTGCACGGCTACCTGCCACCAACTCAAACTGAGCAAGCCAACATCTGCAGAGGTCTCTGAAGTACAGACTCAGACCCTGACCAGAGGGGTGACAGGAGGCACACAAATCTAAGTGCCACAACCGACCAGGAGCCATCTAATTGTGAACCACTGAAGCCATGGGCAAACGTCAGTGCAAAAAATTACATAATAATGCAAAGGACAACATGGGAACTCCAGAAGAGAGTGGTGATCTTACAAATACAAGACCTGAACTGAGCAATGAAGAGGAAACAGAAGGAAGCAACACCAAAAATTCGTTTTTGATGATCATCGAAGCTCTGAAAGAAGATATGAAAAAAAGCCTTAAAGGAATAGAAGAAAATACAAACAAAAACTTCGAAGAGATGAACAAATCTATGAAAGAAACATGCCAGAAACTAAAAGCTGAAATAAAAGCTGAAATAGAAGCAATAAAAAAGGCACAAAATGAAGCAAAGATGGAAATAGAAAACCTGAAGAAAAAAGCTAGAACCACAGAAACATGCATAACAGACAGAGTTCAAGAGATGGAAGATAGAATCTCTGAAGTGGAAGACTCAGTAGCTCAAATAGATATATCAGTCAAAGAAAATAGTAAAACTAAAAAAGCCATAACTCAAAATGTTCAGGAAATCTGGGACACCATGAAAAGACCTAATTTGAGAATAATAGGAATAGAAGAAGGAGAAGAATACCAGCTCAA
>PVIH01023512.1:0-24674 GCA_004025045.1 Sigmodon hispidus | reverse complement strand
GATCAGTCAAAGAGGGCACGGCCAGCCAAACATGGCGTGGCCGATAAAAGTGTTCTTGGTTCTGTGTGGGCATGGTCTTTCATTGTGGCCGTGGCCAGGAAAAGTGAGCGTGGTTTGGTGTGGGCGTGATCAGTCAAAGTAGGTGTGGTCAGTCAAAGAAACGTGGCATGTACTGGCCGTGGCCAACGTGGCCGTGGACTGTTAATGTGGGTGAGTTCACGCAAAGTGGGCATTGCCAGACAAACGTGGCGTGACCGATAAAAGTGTCCTTCGTTCTGTGTGGGCGTGGTCATTCATGGTGGCCGTGGCGGTAAAGGGGGCTTGGTTTGGTGTGGGCGTGGTAAGTCAAAGTCTCAGTCACCAATCAAAGTGGACCTGGCCATACAAAGTGGAGAGAATAGTAACTAACATGTTTCCTAATGCTCTGTGTAAGAAAATGTGTGTATCGACACTGAAGATAAAAACACGTGTGTAAACAAGTAGTGGAAGCAACATCTCTCTAAATTCTATGTGTAAGAATGTGTGTGAATGGACGATGAAGAAAAAAACATATGTGATCAAACGAGGACAGGAAGCAACATGTCTCTTAATGCTCTTTGTAAGAATACATGTGTACGTGCGATGAATATAAAAACACATGTATTTAAACAAGGAGAGGGCTCAACATTTCTAATGCTCTGTGTAAGAAAACGTGTGTATTGGCACTGAAGACATAATCACGTGTTCAAATGAAGAGTGGAAGCAACATCTTTTTTAATGCTCTATGTAAGAACACATGTGTATAGATGCTGAAGACAAAAATACATGTGTTCAAACGAGGAGAGGAACCAACACCTCTTAATGCTCTGTCAATGGCGACTTTCAATGCGCACGCCCACCCCACCCAATTAAACTGACCACGCCACACCAAACCACACTCACTGTTCCTGGTGATGGCCACCATGAATGACCTCGCCCCCACAGAACCAAGAACACTTTTATCGGCCATGCCACGTTAGGATGGCCACGCCCACTTTGACTGAACTCACCCACATTTACTGTCCTCGCCCAATTTGGCCACGGCCAGAACATGCCACGTTTCTTTCATTAACCCCACACACTTTGACTGACCACACCCACACGCAACCACACCCTCTTTTCCTGGCGACGGCCACCATGAATGACAACGCCCACACAGAACCTAGAACACTTTCATCGGCCACGCCACATTTGACTGGCCATGCCCTCGTTTACACATCTTGAAAGCTTTGACCACGGCCAATATGACCACAGCCACAACAAGCCACATTTCTTTGATTGACCTCACCTACTTTGACTTACCACGCCCACACCACCTGGCCACGAACACGTTGAATGAGCACGTCGACAAAATGCCACGCACACTTTTACTGTCCACGGCGACTTTCAATGAGCACGCCCACACAAAACCACGCACACTTACACTGTCCATGGCAGATTTCAATGACCACGCCCACACAGAACCATGAACACCTTTCCTGGCCACGCCCACTTTGACTGAACTCACCCACATTTACTTGTCCACGGCCACTTTCGCCATGGCCAGAACATGCCACTTTTCTTTGATTGACCCCACTCACCTCGACTGACCATCCCACACCAAACCACGCCCACTTTTACTGGCCAAGGCTACCATGTCTGACCACGCCCTCTCCTGGCTTCATTTGAATACATGTATTTTTCACTTCAGCGGGAGAACATATGTTTCTTTCCACAGAGCATTAATAGAGATGTTGCTTTCTCTATCGTTTGAACAGATGTGTTTTTTCTTCAACATCAATAGAAACGTTTTCCTACCCAGAGCCTTAAGGGAGATGGTGCTTCCTCTCCTCTTTTTAACACATGTGATTTTTCCTTTAGCGGTAATACACAACTTTTCTTACACAAATCCTAAAAAGTGGTGTTGCTTCATCTCCTCGTTTGAACACATGCATTTTATTTTCAATATCAATACACATGTTTTCTTACAAAGAGCAATCAGCGAGATGTTGCCTCCTCTCCTCGTTTGAACACACTTATTTTCTGGTCTGTGATCATAGTCACATTTACTTACAAAGAGCATTAAGAGTTATGATTCCTCCACTCCTACTTTGCACACGTCTTTTTCTCTTCAGCGTCGATACACACGTTTATTTACACAGAGCATGAAGGGAGTTGTTGAGTCCTCCTCTCGTTTGAACACATGTGTTTTTGTCTTCAGCATCTATACACATGTTTTCTTACATAGAGCATTAAAAAAGATGTTGCTTCCACTCCTCATTTAAACTCATGTTTATGTCGTCAGTGCCAATACACACGTTTTCTTACACAGAGCATTAGAAATGTTGAGCCCTCTCCTTGTTTAAATACATGTGTTTTTATATTCATCGCACGTACACATGTATTCTTACAAAGAGCATTAAGAGAGATGTTGCTTCCTGTCCTCGTTTGACCACATATGTTTTTTTCTTCATCATCCATACACACACATTCTTACACATAGCATGTAGAGAGATGTTGCTTCCTCTACTTGTTTACACACGTATTTTTATCTTCAGCGTCGATACACACATTTTCTTACACAGTGCATTATGAAACATGTTAGTTACTATTCTCTCCACTTTTTCGGGACAGGTCCACTTTAATTGGCCACGGCCACTTTGACTTACTATGCCCACACCAAGTCACACTTACTTTGACTGAATGAGGCCACTTTGACTGGCCACAAACACATTGAATGAGCACGTTGACAACATGCCACCCACACTTTTACTGTCCAAAGCGACTTTCAATGAGCACGCCCACACAGAAACATGAACACTTTTCCTGGCCAAAGAAACTTTGACTCGCCACGCCTACATTGACCATTGCCACAATGTGCCACACTTTCTTTGATTAACCCCACCCATGTAGACTGACCACGCCCACTCCAAACCACGCCCACTTTTACTGGCCATGGACTCCATGAATGACCACGCCCACACAGAACCAAAAACACTTTTATTGGACACGCCACATTTGCCTGGCCACGCCCACTTTGACTGAACTCACCCACATTTATTGTCCACGCCCACTTTGACCACTGCCAGAACTTGCCACGGCCAGATCATACCACGTTTCTTTGATTGACCCCACCCAATTTGACCTAACATGCCCACTTTGACTGACCACGCCCACACCAACCCATGCCCATTTTCACTTGCCACGGCCACCATGAATGACCACGTCCACACAGAACAAAGAACACTTTTATCAGCCACACTAAATTTGGCTGGCCACGCCCACTTTGACTGAACTCACCCACATTTACTATCATGGCCACTTTGGCCACGGCCAGAACATGCCAAGTTTCTTTTATTGACCACACCCAATTTGATTGACCTCGCCCACACCCAACCACACCCACTTTTCCTAGCGACGGCCACCATGAATGACCACGCCCATGCAGAACCAAGAACACTTTTATTGGCCAAGCAACGTTTGGCTGGCCACTCCCACTTTGACTGAACTCACCCACATTAACTGTCCACGGCCTTTTTGGCCACGCCCAGAACATGACATGTTTCTTTGATTGACCCCACCCACTTTGACTGACTATGCGCACACCAAACCATGCCCACTTTTCCAGGCCACGGCCACCATGGCTGACCACGTCCTCTCCTGGCTTCATTTGAATACATGTGTTTTTCACTTCAGGGCGAGATCATGTTTCGTTCCACAGAGCATTAATAGAGATGTTGATTTCTCTATCGTTTGAACAGATGTGATTTTTCTTCAACATCAATAGAAATGTTTTCCTACCAGAGCCTTAAGGGAGATGGTGCTTCCTCTCCTCTTTTTAACACATGTGATTTTTCTTTTAGCGGTAATACACAACTTTTCTTACACAAACCCTAAAAAGTGGTGTTGCTTCATCTCCTCGTTTGAACACATGCATTTTACTTTCAATATCAGTACACATGTTTTCTTACAAAGAGCCATCAGCGAGATGTTGCCTCCTCTCCTCGTTTGAACACACTTATTTTCTGGTCTGTGATCATACTAACATTTACTTACAAAGAGCATTAAGAGTTATGTTTCCTCCACTCCTAGTTTGCACACGTCTTTTTCTCTTCAGCGTCGATACACACGTTTATTTTCACAGAGCATGAAGGGAGTTGTTGAGTCCTCCTCTCGTTTAAACACATATGTTTTTCTCTTCAGTGTAAATACACACGATTTCTTACACAGAGCATTAAGAGGTATTGGTTCCGCTCCTCGTTTGAACACATGTGTTTTTGTCTTCAGCATCTATACACATGTTTTCTTACATAGAGCATTAAAAAAGATGTTGCTTCCACTCCTCGTTTAAACTCATGTTTATGTCTTTAGTGCCAATACACACGTTTTCTTACACAGAGCATTAGAAATGTTGAGCCCTCTCCTTGTTTAAATACATGTGTTTTTATATTCATCGCACGTACACATGTATTCTTACAAAGAGCATTAAGAGAGATGTTGCTTCCTGTCCTCGTTTGATCACATATGATTTTTCTTCATCATTCATACACACACATTCTTACACATAGCATGTAGAGAGATGTTGCTTCCTCTACTTGTTTACACACGTATTTTTATCTTCAGCATCCATACACACATTTTCTTACACAGTGCATTATGAAACATGTTAGTTACTATTCTCTCCACTTTTTCGGGACAGGTCGACTTTGATTGGCCACAGCTACTTTGACTTACCATGCCCACACCAAGCCACTCTTACTTTGACTGAATGAGGCCACTTTGACTGGCCACAAACACGTTGAATGAGCACATTGACAACATGACACGCACACTTTTACTGTCCAAAGCGACTTTCATTGAGCACGCCCACACAAAACCATGCACACTTTCACTGTCCAGGGCAGATTTCAATGACCACGCCCACACAGAAACATGAACAATTTTCCTGGCCAAAGAAACTTTGACTCGCCACGCCTACATTGACCATTGCCACAGTGTGCCACGCTTTCTTTGATTAACCCCAACCATGTAGACTGACCACGCCCACTACAAACCACGCCCACTTTTACTGGCCAAGGACTCCATGAATGACCACGCCCACACAGAACCAAGAACACTTTTATCGGCCACGCCACATTTGGCTGACCACGCCCACTTTGACTGAACTCACCCACATTTACTGTCCACGCCCACTTTGACCACTGCCAGAACATGCCACGGCCAGATCATGCCACGTTTCTTTGATTGACCCCACCCACTTTAACCTACCATGCCCAAATTGACTGACCACGCCCACACCAAACCATGCCAATTTTCACTTACCACGGCCACCATGAATGACCACGTCCACACAGAACCAAGAGCACATTTATCAGCCACACCAATTTGGCTGGCCACGCCCACTTTGACTGAACTCACCCACATTTACTATCATGGCCACTTTGGCCACGGCCAGAACATGCCACGTTTCTTTTATTGACCACACCCAATTTGACTGACCTCGCCCACACACAACCACACCCACTTTTCCTAGCGACGGCCACCATGAATGACCATGCCCATGCAAAACCAAGAACACTTTTATCGGCCAAGCCACGTTTGGCTGGCCACTCCCACTTTGACTTAACTCACCCACATTAACTGTCCATGGCCTTTTTGGCCACGGCCAGAACATGACATGTTTCTTTGATTGACCCCACCCACTTTGATTGACCACGCCCACACCAAACCACGCCCACTTTTCCTGGCCACGGCCACCATGGCTGACCACGTCCTCTCCTGGCTTCATTTGAATACAAGTGTTTTTCACTTCAGGGCGAGATCATGTTTCTTTCCACAGAACATTAATAGAGATGTTGATTTCTCTATCGTTTGAACAGATGTGTTTTTTCTTCAACATCAATAGAAACGTTTTCCTACCCAGTGCCTTATGGGAGATGGTGCTTCCTTTCCTCTTTTTAACACATGTGCTTTTCCCTCCAGCGTTAATACACTACTTTTCTTACACATATCCTAAAAAGAGGTGTTGCTTCATCTCCTCGTTTGAACACATGTATTTTATTTTCAATGTCAATACACATGTTTTCTTACAAAGAGCCATCAGCGAGATGTTGCCTCCTCTCCTAGTTTGAACACACTTTTTTTCTGGTCTGCGATCATACACACATTTACTTACAAGGAGCATTAAGAGTGATGTTGCATTCACTCCTAGTATGCACACGTCTTTTTCTCTTCAGCGTCAATACACATTTTTAATTACACAGAGTATGAAGAGAGTTGTTGAGTCCTCCACTCGTTTAAACACATGTGTTTTTCTCTTCAGTGTAAATACACACAATTTCTTACACAGAGCATTAAGAGGTGTTGTTTCCTCTCCTCGTTTGAACACATGTGTTTTTGTCTTCAGCATCTATTCACATGTTTTCTTACATAGAGCATTCAAAAAGATGTTGCTTCCACTCCTCGTTTGAACACGTCTTTATGTCTTCAGTGCCAATACACACGTTTTCTTACACAGAGCTTTAGAAATGTTGAGCCCTCTCCTTGTTTAAATACATGTGTTTTTATATTAATCACACGTACACATGTATTCTTACAAAGAGCATTAAGAGAGATGTTGCTTCCTGTCCTCGTTTGATCACATTTGTTTTTTTTTCATCGTTCATACAATCACATTCTTACACATAGCATTTAGAGAGATGTTGCTTCCTCTACTCGTTTACACACGTGTTTTTATCATCAGCGTCGATACACACATTTTCCTACACAGAGCATTAGGAAACATGTTAGTTACTGTTCTCTCCACTTTATCCGGCCAGGTCCACTTTATCTGGCCAGAAATGCCATGTCCAGATCAAGCCTTTTTCTTTGATTGACCCCACCCGCTTTGACCTACCACGCCCACTTTGACTGACCACGCCCACACCCAACCACACCCACTTTTCCTAGCGACGGCCAACATGAATGACCACGCCCATGCAAAACCAAAAACACTTCTATCGGCCAAGCCACGTTTGATTGGCCACTCCCACTTTGACTGAACTCACCCACATTGTCTATCATGGCTACTTTGGCCACGGCCACAACATGCCACGTTTCTTTGATTGACCACACCCAATTTGACTGACCATGCCCACACCCAACCACAACCACTTTTCCTAGCGACGGCCACCATGAATGACCATGCCCACTCCGAACCAAGAACACTTTTATAGGCCAAGCCACATTTGGCTGGCCACTCCCACTTTGACTGAACTCACCCATATTAACTGTCCACAGCCCCTTTGGCCACGGCCAGAACATGCCACGTTTCTTTCACTGACCACACACTTTGACTGCCCACGCCCACACCATACCACGCCCACTTTTCCTGGCCACAGCCACCAAGAATGACCACGCCCACACAGAACCAAGAACATTTTATCAGCCATGCCACGTTTGGCTGGCCACGCCCACTTTGACTGAACTAACCCACATTTACTGTCCACGGCCACATTTGCCACGGTCAGAACATTGCACGGCCCGAACATGCCACTTTTCTTTCATTGACCCCACCTTCTTTGACTGACCACGCCCACTTTGACTGACCAAGATCACATCAAACCACGCCCACTTTTACTGGCCACAGCCACCATGAATGACCACGCCGACACCGAACCAAGAACACTTTGATCGGTCATGCCACGTTTGCCTGGCCACGCCCACTTCGACTGAACTCACCCACATTTACTGTCCACGGCCTTTTTGGCCACGGCCAGAACATGCCATGTTTCTTTAATTGACCCCGCACACTTTGACTGACTATGCCCACACCAAACCACGACCACTTTTCCAGGCCACGGCCACCATGGCTGACCACGCCCTCTCCTGGATTCATTTGAATACATGTGTTTTTCACTTCAGCAGGAGAACATATGTTTCCTTCCACAGTGCATTAATAGAGATGTTGCTTTCTCTATCATTTCAACAGATGTGTTTTTTCTTCAACATCAATAGAAACGTTTTTCTACCCAGAGTCTTAAGGGAGATGGTGCTTCCTTTCCTCTTTTTAACACATGTGCTTTTCCCTTCAGCGTTAATACACAACTTTTCTTACACAGATCCTAAAAAGAGGTGTTGTTTCTTCTCCTCGTTTGAACACATGTATTTTATTTTCAATGTCAATACACATGTTTTCTTACAAAGAGCAATCAGAGAGTTGTTGCCTCCTCTCCTCGTTTGAACACACTTTTTTTCTGGTCTGTGATCATACACACATTTACTTACAAAGAGCATTGAGAGTGATGTTGCCTCAACTCCTAGTTTGCACACATCTTTTTCTCTTCAGCGTCAATACACACGTTTAATTACACAGAGTATGAAGAGAGTTGTTGAGTCCTCCACTCGTTTAAACACATGTGTTTTTCTCTTCAGCGTAAAGACACACGAATTCTTACACAGAGCATTAAGAGGTGTTGGTTCCTCTCCTCGTTTGAACACATGTGCTTTTGTCTTCAACATCTATACACATGTTTTATTACAAAGAGCATTAAAAAATGATGGTGCTTCCACTCCTCGTTTGAACATGTGTTTATGTCTTCAGTGCCAATACACACATTTTCTAACACAGAGCATTAGAAATGTTGAGCCCTCTCCTTGTTTAAATACATGTGTTTTATATTCATCGCACGTACACATGTATTCTTACAAAGAGCATTAAGAGACATGTTGCTTCCTGTCCTTGTTTGATCACATATGTTTTTTTCTTCATCATCCATACACACACATTCTTACACTTAGCATTTAGAGAGATGTTGCTTCCTCTACTTGTTTACACATGTGTTTTTATCTTCAGCGTCGATACACACATTTTCTAACACAGAGCATTAGGAAACATGTTAGTTAGTATTCTCTCCACTTTGTCGAGCCAGGTCCACTTTGATTGGCCACAACCACTTTGACTGACCACGCCCACACCAAACCACGTCCACTTTTCCTGGCCATGGCCACCATGGCTGACCACGCGGTCTCCTGGCTTCATTTGATTACATATGTTTTTCACTACAGCGGAAGAACATGTTTCCTTCCACAGAGCATTAATAGAGATGTTGCTTTTTCTATCGTTTGAACAGATGTGTTTTTTCTACAACATAAATAGAAACGTTTTCTTACCCAGAGCCTTAAGGGAGATGGTGCTTCCTTTCCTCTTTTTAACACATGTGCTTTTCCCTTCTGCATTAATACACAACTTTTCTTACACAGATCCTAAAAAGAGGTGTTGTTTCTTCTCCTCGTTTGAACACATGTATTTTATTTTCAATGTCAATACACATGTTTTCTTACAAAGAGCAATCAGAGAGATGTTGCCTCCTGTCCTCGTTTGAACACACTTTTTATCTGGTCTGTGATCATACACACATTTACTTACAAAGAGTATTAAGAGTGATGTTGCATCCACTCCTAGTTTGCACACGTCTTTTTCTCTTCAGCGTCAATACACACGTTTAATTACACAGAGCTTGAAGAGAGTTGTTGAATTCTCCACACGTTTAAACACATGTGTTTTTCTCTTCAGCGTAAAGACACACGATTTCTTTCACAGAGCATTAAGAGGTGTTGGTTCCTCTCCTCGTTTGAACACATTGTTTTTGTCTTCAGCATCTATACACATGTTTTCTTACATAGAGCATTAAAAAAGATGTTGCTTCCACTCCTCATTTGAACACGTGTTTATGTCTTCAGTGCCAATACACACGTTTTCTAACACAGAGCATTAGAAATGTTGAGCCCTCTCCATGTGTTTTTATATTCATTGCACGTACACATGTATTCTTACAAAGAGCATTAAGAGACATGTTGCTTCCTGTCCTCGTTTGATCACATATGTTTTTTTCTTCATCATCCATACACACACATTCTTACACATAGCATTTAGAGAGATGTTGCTTCTTCTACTTGTTTACACCTGTGTTTTTATCTTCAGCGTCGATACACACATTTTCTTACACAGAGCATCAGGAAACATGTTAGTTACTATTCTCTCCACTTTGTCGGGCCCGGTGCACTTTGATTGGCCACAGCCACTTTGACTGACCACGCCAACACCAAACCATGCCCACATTTCCTGGCTATGACCACCATGAATGACTACGCCCACACAGAACCAAGGAAACTTTTATCGGCCACGCCACGTTTGTCTGACCATGCCCACTTTGACTGTATTCACCCACATTTACAGTCCAAATCCACGTTGGCCACGGCCAGAACATTCCACGTTTCTTTGACAGAATACACACACTTTGACTGACCACACCCACACCAAACCATGCCCACTTTCCCTGTCCACGGCCACCATGAATGACAACGCCCACACAGAACCAAGAACACTTTTATCGCCCAAGCCACATTTGCCTGGCCACACCACCTTTGACTAAATTCTCCCACATTTACTGTCCACAGCCACGTTGGCCACGGCCAGAACATGCCATGTTTCTTTGACTGACCACACCCACTATGACGGACCACGCCCACACCAAACAATGCCCACTTTTCCTGGCCACAAGCACCAGTGCTGACCATGCCCTTCCTGGCTTCATTTGAATACATGTGTTTTTCACTTCAACGGGAGAACATATGTTTCCATCCACAGAGCATTAATAGAGATGTTGCTTTCTCTATCGTTTGAACAGATGTGCTTTTTCTTCAACATAAATAGAAACGTTTTCCTACCCAGAGTCTTAAGGGAGATGGTGATTCCTTTCCTCTTTTTAACACATGTGCTTTTCCCTTCAGCGTTAATACACAAGTTTTCTTACACTGATCCTAAAAAGAGGTGTTGCTTCTTCTCCTCAATTGAACACATGTATTTTATTTTCAATGTCAATACACATGTTTTCTTACAAAGAGCAATCAGAGAGATGTTGCCTCCTCTCCACGTTTGAACACACTTTTTTTCTGGTCTGTGATCATACACACATTTACTTACAAAGAGCATTAAGAGTGATGTTGCCTCCACTCCTAGTTTGCACATGTCTTTTTCTCTTCAGCGTCAATACACACGTTTAATTACACAGAGCTTGAAGAGAGTTGTTGAGTCCTCCACTCGTTTAAACATATGTGGTTTTCTCTTCAGCGTAAATACACACAATTACTTACACAGAGCATTAAGAGGTGTTGGTTCCTCTTCTCGTTTGAACACATTGATTTTGTCTTCAGCATCTATACACATGTTTTCTTACATAGAGCATTCAAAAAGATGTTGCTTCCACTCCTCTTTTTAACATGTGTTTATGTCTTCTGTGCCAATACACACGTATTCTAACACAGAGCATTAGAAATGTTGAGCCCTCTCCTTGTTTAAATACATGTGTTTTTATATTCATCGCACGTACACATGTATTCTTACAAAGAGCATTAAGAGACATGTTGCTTCCAGTCCTCGTTTGATCACATATGTTTTTTTCTTCATTGTCCATACACACACATTCTTACACATAGCATTTAGAGAGATGTTGCGTCCTCTGCTTGTTTACACACATGTTTTTATCTTCAGCGTCCATACACACATTTTCTTACACAGAGCATTAGGAAACAGGCTAGTTACTATTCTCTCCACTTTGTTGGGCCAGGTCCACTTTGATTTGCCACGGCCACTTTGACTGACCATGCGCACACCAAACCACGCACACGTTTCCTAGCCACGGCCACCATGAATGTCCACGCCCACACAGAACTAAGAACACTTTTATCGGCCATGCCATGTTTGCCTGGCCATGTCCACTTTAACTGAATTCACCCACATTTACTATCCACAGCCACGTTGGCGACAGCAAGAACATTCCACATTTCTTTGACTAACCACACCCACTTCCACTGACAACGCCCACACCAAGCTATGCCCACATTCCCTGTCCACGGCCACAATGAATGACCACGCCCACACAGAACCAAGAACACTTTTATCGCCCAAGCCACATTTGCCTGGCCACGAACCCTTTGATTAAACTCACCCACATTTACAGTCCACAGCCAAGTTGGCAACGGCCAGAACATGCCACGTTTCTTTGACTGACCACACCCAATATGACGGACCACAACCACACCAAACAATGCCCACTTTTCCTGGCCACAAGCACCAGTGCTGACCATGCCCTTCCTGGCTTCATTTGAATACATGTGTTTTTCACTTCAACGGGAGAACATATGTTTCCTTCCACAGAGCATTAATAGAGATGTTGCTTTCTCTATCGTTTGAACAGATGTGTTTTTTTCTTCAACATAAATAGAAACGTTTTCCTACCCAGAGCCTTAAGCGAGATGGTGATTCCTTTCCTCTTTATAACACATGTGCTTTTCCCTTCAGCGTTAGTACACAAGTTTTCTTACACTGATCCTAAAAAGAGGTGTTGCTTCTTCTCCTCGTTTGAACACATGTATTTTATTTTCAATGTCAATACACATGTTTTCTTACAAAGAGCAATCAGAGAGATGTTGCCTCCTCTCCACGTTTGAACACACTTTTTTTCTGGTCTGTGATCATACACACATTTTCTTACACAGATCATTAGAAAAAATGCTAGTTACTATTCTCTCCACTTTGTTGGGCCAGGTCCACTTTGATTTGCAACGGCCACTTTGACTGACCATGCGACACCAAACCACGCCCACTTTTCCTGGCCATGGCCACCATGAATGACCACGCCCACACAGAACCAAGAACACTTTTATCTGCCACGCCACGTTTGCCTGGCCATGCCCACTTTTACTGAACTCACCGACATTTACTGTACACGGTCACGTTGGCCATGGCCAGAAATGCCACGTTTCTTTGATTGACCCCACCCAATTTGACTGGCCACGCCCACACCAAACCACGGCCACTTTTACTGGCCACGGCCACCATCCTGACCACGCACTCTACTGGCTTCATTCGAATACATGTGTTTTTCACTTTTGCAGGAGACCATATGTGTCCTTCCACAGAGCTTTAATAGAGATGTTGCTTTCTGTATCGTTTGAACAGATGTGTTTTTTCTTCAACATCAATAGAAACGTTTTCCTACCCAGAGCCTTAAGGGAGATGGTGCTTCATTTCCTCTTTTTAACACATGTGCTTTTCCCTTCAGCGTTAATACACAACTTTTCTTACACAAATCCTAAAAAGAGGTTTTGTTTCTTCTCCTCGTTTGAACACATGTATTTTATTTTCAATGTCAATACACATGTTTTCTTACAAAGAGCAGTCAGAGCGATGTTGCCTCCTCTCCTCTTTTGAACACACTTTTTTTCTGGTCTGTGATCATACACACATTTACTTACAAAGAGTATTAAGAGTGATGTTGCCTCCACTCCTAGTTTGCACACGTCTTTTTCTCTTCAGCGTCAATACACACGTTTAATTACACAGAGCATGAAGAGAGTTGTTGAGTCTTCCACTCGTTTAAACACATGGGTTTTTCTCTTCACTATAAATACACACTATTTCTTACACAGAGCATTAAGAGGTGTTGTTTCCTCTCCTCGTTTGAACACATGTGTTTTTGTCTTCAGCATCTATACACGTTTTCTTCCATAGAGCATTAAAAAAGATGTTGCATCCACTCCTCGTTTGAACACGTGTTTATGTCTTCAGTGCCAATACACACGTTTTCTTAGACAGAGCATTAGAAATGTTGAGCCCTCTCCTTGTTTAAATACATGTGTTTTTATATTCATCGCATGTACCCTTGTATTCTTACAAAGAGCATTAAGAGACATGTTGCTTCCTGTCCTCGTTCGATCATATATGTTTTTTTCTTCATCATCCATACACACACATTCTTACACATAGCATTTAGAGAGATATTGCTTCCTCTACTTGTTTACACACGTGTTTTTATCATCAGCGTCGATACACACATATTCTTACACAGAGTATTAGGAAACATGTTAGTTATTATTCTCTCCACTTTGTCGGGCCAGGTCAACTTTGATTAGCCACGGCCACTTTGACTGACCACGCCCACACCAAACCACGCCCACTTTTCCTGGCCACGGCCACCATGAATCACCACGCCCACACAGAACCAAGAACACTTTTATCGGCCACGCCACGTTTGCCTGGCCATGCACACTTTGACTGAATTCACCCACATTTACTGTCCACGGCCACGTTGGCCACAGCCAGAACATGCCACGTTTCTTTGACTGACCACATCCACTTTGACTGACCATGCCCACACCAAACCACGCCCACTTTCCCTGTCCACGGACACCATGAATGACTACGCCCACACAGAACCAAGAACAATTTTTTCGGCCATGCCACGTTTGCCTGGCCATGCCCACTTTGACTGAACTCACCCACATTCACTATCCACGGCCACATTGGCCACGGCCAGAACATGCCACATTTCTTTGACTGACCACACCCACTATGACTGACCACATCCACACCAAACCACGACCACGTTTCCTGGCAACAGCAACCGTAAATGACCATGCCCACACAGAACCAAGAACACTTTTATCGTCCATGCCACCTTTGCCTGGCCTTGCCCACTTTGACTGAATTCACCCACATTTACTGTCCAAGGCCACGTTGGCCATGGCCAGAACATGCCACGTTTCTTTGATTGACCCCACCCACTTTGACTGACGACTCCCACACCAAACCACTCCCACTTTCCCTGTCCACGGCCACCATGAATGACCACGCCCACACAGAACCAAGAACACTTTTATCGGCCACGCCACGTTTGCCTGTCCTCACCCACATTTACTGTCCTCTTCCACTTTGGTCACGGCCAGAACAAGCCACGTTTCTTTGACTAACCACACCCACTATGTCTGACCAAGCCAACACCAAACCAAGAACATTTTTATTGGCCATGCCACATTTGCCTGGCCACACCCACCTTGACTGAACTCGCCCACATTTAGTGTCCACGGCCACGGTGGCCACGGCCAGAACAAGCCACGTTTCTTTGACTGACCTCACCCACTTTTACTGACCTCAACCACACCAAAAAACGCCCACTTTCCCTGTCCACGGCCACCATGAATGACCACGCCCACACAGAACCGAGAACACTTTTATAGGCCACGCCATGTTTGATTGGCCACGCCCACTTTGATTGAACTCGCCTACATTTACTGTCCACGGCCACGTTGGCCACGGCGGAATATGCCACGTGTCTTTGACTGACCACACCCACTACGACTGACCTCGCCCACACCAAACCACGCCCACTTTTCCTGGCCACGGCCACCATGGCTGACTACGCCCTTTCGTGGCTTCATTTGAATACATGTGTTTTTCACTCCAGCTGAAAACCATATGTTTCCTTCCACTGAGCATTAATGGAGATCTTGCTTTCTTTATCGTTTGAACAGATGTGTTTCTTCTTCAACATCAATAGAAACATTTTCCTACCAGAGCCTTAAGGGAGATGGTGGTTCTTTTCCTCTTTTTAACACATGTGCTTTTCCCTTCAGCGTTAATACACAACTTTTCTTACACAGATCTTAAAAAGAGGTGTTGCTTCATCTCCTCGTTTGAACACATGTATTTTATTTTCAATGTCAATACACATGTTGTCTTACAAAGAGCAATCAGAGAGATGTTGCCTCCTCTCCTCGTTTGAACACACTTTTTTTCTGGTCTGTGATCATACACACATTTACTTACAAAGAGCATTAAGAGTGATGTTGCCTCCACTCCTAGTTTGCACATGTCTTTTTCTCTTCAGCGTCAATACACACGTTTAATTACCCAGAGAATGAAGAGAGTTGTTGAGTTCTCCACTCGTTTAAACACATGTGTTTTTCTCTTCAGCGTAAATACACATGATTTCTTACACAGAGCATTAAGAGGTGGTGGTTCCTCTCCTCGTTTGAACACATATGTTTTGTCTCCAGCATTTATACACGTTTTCTTGCATAGAGCATTAAAAAAGATGTTGCATCCACTCCTCGTTGCAACACGTGTTTATGTCTTCAGTGCCAATCCCCACGTTTTCTTACACCGAGCATTAGAAATGTTGAGCCCTCTCCTTGTTTAAATACATGTATTTTTATATTCATTGCCCGTACACATATATACTTACAAAGAGCATTAAGAGAGATGTTGCTTCCTGTCCTTGTTTGATCACATATGTTTTTTTCTTCATCGTCCATACACACATATTCCTACACATAGCATTTAAAGAGATGTTGCTTCCTCTACTTGTTTACACACGTGTTTTTATCTTCAGCGTCAATACACACATTTTCTTACACAGAGCATTAGGAAACATGTTAGTTACTATTCTCTACACTTTGTCAGGCCAGGTCCACTTTCATTGTCCATGGCCACATTGACTGGCCAAGAACACGTTGAATGAGCATGTCAACAACATGCCATGCACACTTTTACTGTCCACGGCAACTTTTAATGAGCATGCCCACACAAAACCATGTACACTTTCACTGTCCACAGCAGATTTTAATGAGCACGCCCACACAGAACCATGAACACCTTGCTTAGCCACGGCATATATGACATGCCACGCCCACTTTGACCATTGCCACAATGTGCCACAGTTTCTTTGATTAACCCTACCCACTTTGACTGACCACGCCCACACCAAACCACGCCCACTTTGACTGGCCACAGCCACCATGAATGAACACGCACACAGAACCAAGAACACTTTTAACAGCCATGCCATGTTTGCCTGGCCACACACACTTTTACTGAAATCACCCACATTTACTGTCCACGGCCATGTTGGCCACAGCAAGAACATGCCACGTATCTTTGATTGACCACAACCACTTTGACTGACCACGCCCACACAAAACCACGCCCACTTTCCTTGTTCACAGCCACCATGTATGACCACGCCCACACAAAACCAAGAACACTTTTATCGGCCATGTCATAATTGCCTGGCCATGCCCACTTTGACTGAACTCACCCACATTTACTGTCCACAACCACTTTGGCCACGGCCAGAACATGCCACGTTTCTTTCATTGACCCCACCAGTTTTGACTGACCACGCCCACACCGATACACGTCCACATTTCCTGGCCACGGCCACCATGAATGACCATGCCCAAACAGAATCAAGAACACTTTTATCGGCCACGCCACGTTTCGCTCGCCATGCCCACTTTGACTGAACTCACCCACATTTACTGTCCACGGCCACTTTGGCCACGGGCAGAACATGCCACGTTACTTTGATTGACCCCACCCACATTGACTGACCACGCCCACACCAAACCAAGCTGACTTTTACTGTAAACGGCCACCATGAATGACCACGCCTACACAGAACCAAGTACACTTTTATCGGCCACGCCACGTTTGGATGGCCAGGCCCACTTTGACTGAACTCACCCACATTTTCTGTCCACGACCACTTTGGCCATGGCCAGAACATGCCACGATTCTTAGATTGACCACGCCCACTTTTCCTCTCCACGGCAACCATGAATGACCACGTCCACAGAGAACAAAGAACACTTTTATCAGCCACGTCACGTTTGCCTGGCCACGCCCACTTTGACTGAACTCACCCACATTTACTGTCCACGGCCACTTTTGCCACGGACAGGACATGCCACGTTTCTTTGATTGACCCCACCCACTTTGACTGACCACGCCCACACCAAACAATGACCACTTTTCCTGTCCTCGGCCTCCATGAATTACCACGCCCACACAGAACCAAGAACACTTTTATCACCCATGCCACATTTGGCTTGGTACGCCCACTTTGCCTGAACACACCCACATTTACTGTCCATGGTCACTTTGGCCATGGCCAGAACATGCCACATTCTTTGATTGAACCCACCCACTTTGACTTACCACGCCTACACCAAACAACGCCCATTTTTATTGGACTCGGCCACCAAAAATGACCACGTGAACACAGATCCAAGGAGACTTTTATTGGCCATGCCACATTTGGCTGGCCATGCCCACGTTTCCTGAACTCACCCACATTTACTGTCCACGGTCACTTAGTCCATGGCCAAATCATGCCACCTTTCTTTGATTGACTACACCCACTTTGACTGACCATGCCCACAAAAAACCACGCCCTCTTTCCCTGTCCACAGCCACCATGAATGACCACGCCCACAGGGAACCAAGAAAACTTTTATCGGCCACGCCCACTTTGACTGAACTCACCCACATTTACTGTCCACGGTCAGTTAGTCCATGGCCAGAACATGCCACGTTTCTTTGATTGACCCCACCCAATTTGACTGACCACGCCCACACTAAACCACGCCCACTTTTCCTGGACACGGCCACCATGGCTGCCCACGCCCTCTCCTGGCTTCATTTGAATACATGTGTTTTTCACTTCAGCTGAAGAACATATGTTTCCTTCCACAGAGCAATAATAGTGATGTTGCTTTCTCTATCGTTTGAACAGATGTGTCTTTTCTTCAATATCAATAGAAAAGTTTTCCTACCAGAGCCTTAAGGGAGATGGTGCTTTCTTTCCTCTTTTTAACACATGTGCTTTTCCGTTCAGCGTTAATACACTACTTTTCTTACACAGATCCTAAAAAGAGGTGTTGCTTCATCTCTTCGTTTTAACATATGTATTTTATTTTCAATGTCAATACACATGTTTTCTTACAAAGAGCAATCAGAGAGCTGTTGCCTCCTCTCCTCGTTTGAACACACTGTTTTCTGGTCTGTGATCATACACACATTTACTTACAAAGAGCATTAAGAGTGATGTTGCCTCCACTCCTAGTTTGCACATGTCTTTTTCTCTTCAGCGTCAATACTCACGTTTAATTACACAGAGCATGAAGAGAGTTGTTGAGTCCTCCAATCGTTTAAACACATGTGCTTTTCTCTTCAGCATAAATACCCACGATTTCTTACACAGAGCATTAATAGGTGTTGGTTCTTCTCCTCATTTGAACACATGTGTTTTTGTCTTCAGCATCTATACACGTTTTCTTACATAGAGCATTAAAAAAGATGTTGCTTTCACTTCTCGTTTGAACACGTGTTTATGTCTTCAGTGCCAATACACACGTTTTCTAACACAGAGCATTAGAAATGTTGAGCCCTCTCCTTGTTAAATACATGTGTTTTTATATTCATCGCACATACACATGTGCTCTAAGCAAGAGCATTAAGAGAGATGTTGCTTCCTGTCCTCGTTTGATCACATATGTTTTTTTCTTCATCGTCCATACACACACATTCTTACACATTGCATTTAGAGAGATGTTGCTTCCTCTACTTGTTTACACACGTGTTTTTATCTTCAGCGTCGATATACACATTTTCTTACACAGAGCATTAGGAAATATGTTAGTTACAATTCTCTCCACTTTGTCGGGCCAGGTCCACTTTGATTGGCCATGGCCACTTTGACTTACCATGCCCACACCAAGCCACTCTTACTTTGACTGCATGAGGCAACTCTGACTGGCCACGAACACATTGAATGAGCACGTTGACAACATGCCACACACACTTTTTCTGTCCAAAACGACTTTCAATGAGCACGCCCACACAAATCCACGCACACTTTCACTGTCCAGGGGAGATTTCAATGACCACACCCACACAGAAACATGAACAATTTTTCTAGCCACGGCAACTTTGACTCACCAAGCCCACTTTGACCATTGCCACAATGTGCCACGCATTCTTTGATTATCCCCATCCACTTAAACTGACCACGCCCACACCAACCCATGCTGGTGTGGGCGTGGTCAGTCGTAGTGGGTGTGGTCAGTCAAAGAAACATGGCATGTTCTTGCCATGGCCAATGTAGTCATGTACAGTAAATGTGATTGAGTTCAGTCAAAGTGGGCGTGGCCAGGCAAATGAGGCCTGGTCGATAAAAGTGTTCTTGGTTCTGTGTGGGCGTGGTCATTCATAGTGGCCGTGGACAGGGAAAGTGGGCATGGTTTGGTGTGGGCGTGGTCAGTCAAAGTGGGTGAGGTCAATCAAAGAAACGTGGCATGTTCTGGCCGTGGCCAACGTGGCGGTGGACAGTAAAAGTGGGTGAATTCAGTCAAAGTGGGCATGGCCAGGCAAACGTGGCATGGCCAATAAAAGTGTTCTTGGTTCTGTGTTTGCGTGGTGTTCATGGTGGCCGTGGCCAGGAAAAGTGGGCGTGGCTTGGTGTGGGCGTGGTCACTCATAGTGGGTGTTGTCAGTCAAAGAATCGTGGCATGTTCTGGCCGTGGCCAACGTGGCCGTGGACAGTAAATGTGGGTGAATTCAGGCAAACGCGGCGTGGCCAATAAAAATGTTCTAGGTTCTGTGTTGGCGTGGTGTTTCATGGTGGCCGTGGACAGGAAAAGTAGGCGTGGTTTGGTGTGGGCGTGGTCAGTCATAGTGGGTGTGGTCAGTCAAAGAAACTTGGCATATTCTGGCCGTGGCCAACGTGGCCGTGGTCAGTAAATGTGGATGAGTTCAGTCAAAGTGGCCGTGGCCAATCAAATTGGACCTGGCCTGACAAAGTGGAGAGAATAGTAACTAACATATTTCCCAATGCTCTGTTTAAGAAAATGTGTGTATCGACGCTGAAGATTAAAACACGTGTGTAAACAAGTAGAGGAAGCAACATCTCTCCAAATGCTATGTGTAAGAATGTGTGTGTATGGATGATGAAGAAAAAAATATATGTGATCAAACAAGGACAGGAAGCAACATGTCTCTTAATGCTCTTTGTAAGAATACATGCATACGTGCGATGAATAAAAAAACACATGTATTTAAACAAGGAGAGGTCTCAACATTTCTAATGCTCTGTGTTAGAAAATGTGTGTATTGCACTGAAGACAAGACACGTGTTCTAAGGAGGAGTGGAAGCAACATCTTTTTTAATGCTCTATGTTAGAAAACATGTGTATAGATGCTGAAGACAAAAACACATGTGTTCAAACGAGGAGAGGAACCAACACCTCTTAATCCTCTGTGTAAGGAATCGTGTGAATTATCGCTGTAGAGAAAAACACATGTGTTTAAACGAGTGGAGGACTCAACAACTCTCTTCATGCTCTGTGTAATTAAACGTGTGTATTGACACTGAAGAGAAAAAGACGTGTGCAAACTAGAAGTGGAGGCAACATCACTCTCAAAGCTCTTTGTAAGTAAATGTGTGTATGATCACAGACCAGAAAAAAAGTGTGTTCAAACGAGGAGAGGCGGCAAAATCTCTCTGATTGCTCTTTGTTAGAAAACATGTGTATTGACATTGAAAATAAAATACATGTATTCAAACGAGGAGAAGAAGCAACACCTCTTTTTAGGATCTGTGTAAGAAAAGTTGTGTATTAATGCTGAAGGGAAAATCACATGTGTTAAAAAGAGGAAAGGAAGCACCATCTCCCTTAAGGCTCTGGGTAGGAAAACATTTCAATTGATGTTGAAGAAAAAACACATCTGTTCAAACGATAGAGAAAGCAACATCTCCATTAATGCTCTGTGGAAGGAAATATATGTACTCCCGCTGAAGTGAAAAACACATGTATTCAAATGAAGCCAGGAGAGTGCGTGGTCAGCCATGGTGCCCGTGTCCAGGAAGAGTGGGCGTGGTTTGGTGTGGACGTGGTCAGTCATAGTGCGTGTGGTCAGTCAAAGACACATGGCAGGTTCCGCCGTGGCCAACGTGGCCGTGTACAGTAAATGTGGGTGAGTTCAGTCAAAGTGGGCATGGCCAGGCAAACGTGGCGTGGCCGATAAAAGTGTTCTTGGTTCTGTGTGGGCGTGGTCATTCATGGTGGCGGTGGACAGGGAAAGTGGTTGTGGTTTGGTGTGGGCATGGTCTGTCATAGTGGGTGTGGTCAGTCAAAAAACGTGGCATGTTCTGGCCCTGGACAACGTGGCCGTGGGCAGTAAATGTGGGTGAGTTCAGGCAAACGTGGCGTGGACCATAAAAGTGTTCTTGGTTCTGTGTGGGTGTGGTCATTCATGGTGGCCGTGGACAGGGAAAGTTGGCATGGTTTGGTGTGGACATGGCCAGTCATAGTGGGTGTGGTCAGTCAAAGAAACGTGGCATGTTCTGGCCGTGGCCAACGTGGCTGTGCACAGTAAGTGTGGGTGAGTTCAGTCAAAGTGGGCATGGCCAGGCAAACGTAGCGTGGACCATAAAAGTGTTCTTGGTTCTGTGTTGGCGAGGTCATTCATGGTGGCCGTGGCCAGGAAAAGTGGGCGTGGTTTGGTGTGGACGTGGTCAGCCATGTTGGCCGTGGCCAGGAAAGGTGGGCGTGGTGAGTCATAGTGGGTGTGGTCAGTCAAAGGAACGTGGCATGTTCCGCCGTGGCCAACGTGGCCGTGGACAGTAAATGTTGGTGAGTTCAGTCAAAGTGGGTGTGGCCAGGCAAATGTGGCATGGCCGATAAAAGTATTGTTGGTTTTGTGTGGGCGTGGTCATTCATGGTGGCAGCGGACAGGGAAAGTGGGCATGGTTTGGTGTGTGCGTGGTCAGTCATAGTGGGTGTGGTCAGTCAAAGAAATGTGGCATGTTCTGGCCGTGGCCAACATGGCCGTGGACAGTAAATGTGGGTGAGTTCAGTCAAAGTGGGCGTGGCCAGCTAAAAGTGTATTGACATTGCAAATAAAATACATGTGTTCAAACGAGGAGATGAAGCAACACCTCTTTATAGGATCTGTGTAAGAAAAGTTGTGTATTAATGCTGAAGGGAAAAGCACATGTGTTAAAAAGAGGAACGGAAGCACCATATCCCTTAAGGCTCTTGGTAGGAAAACGTTTCTATTGATGTTGAAGAAAAAACACATCTGTTCAAACGATAGAGAAAGCAACATCTCTATTAATGCTCTGTGGAAGGAAACATATATTCTCCCGCTGAAGTGAAAAACACATGTATTCAAATGAAGCCAGGAGAGGGCATGGTCAGCCATGGTAGCCGTGGCCAGTAAAAGTGAGTTTTTTTTGGTGTGGGCGTGGTCAGTCAAAGTGGGTGGTGTCAATCAAAGAAACGTGGCTTGTTCAGTGCGTGGCCAAAGTGCCCGTGGACTGTAAATGTGGGTGAGTTCAGTCAAAGTGGGCGTGGCCAGCTAAAAGTGGCATGGCCAATAAAAGTGTTCTTGGTCCTGCGTGGGCGTCGTCATTCATGGTGGCCGTGGACAGGAAATGTGGGCGAGTTAGTTGTGGGCGTTTTCAGTAAAATTGGGTGTGATCAATCAAAGAAAGGTGGCATGTTCTGGCCGTGACCAAAGTGGCCGTGGACAGTAAATGTGGGTGAGTTCATTCAAAGTGGGCTTGTCCAGCCAAAAGTGGCGTGGCCGATAAAAGTGTTCTTGATTCTGTGTGGGCGTGGTCATTCATGGTGGCTGTGGCAAGGAAAAGTGAGCTTGGTTTGGTGTGGGCGTGGTCAGTCATAGAAGTGTGGGCAGTCAAAGAAACGTGGCATGTTCTGGTCGTGGCCAACGTGGCCGTGGACAGTAAATGTGGGTGAGTTCAGGGAAACGTGGCATGGCAGATAAAAGTGTTCTTGGTTTTGTGTGAGTGTGGTCATTCATGGGGGCCTTGGACAGGGAAAGTGGGCGTGGTTTGGTGTGTGCGTGGTCAGTCATAGTGGGTTTGGTCAGTCAAAGAAATATGGCATGTTCTGGCCGTGGCCAACATGGCCGTGGACAGTAAATGTGGGTGAGTTCAGGCAAACGTGGCGTGGCAGATAAAAGTGTTCTTGGTTCTGTGTGGGTGTGGTCATTCATGGTGACCGTGGACAGGAAAGTGGGCGTGGTTTGGTTGTGTGCATGGTCAGTCATAGTGGGTTTTGTCAGTCAAAGAAACATGGCATGTTCTGGCCGTCTCCAACGTGGCCGTGGACAGTAAATGTAGGTGAGTTCAGTCAAAGTGGGCGTGGCCAGGAAAACGTGGCGTGGCTGATAAAACTGTTCTTGGTTCTGTGTGGGCGTGGTCATTCATGGTGGCCGTGGCCAGGAAAAGTGGGCGTGGTTTGTTGTGGGCGTGGGCACTCAAATTTTCCATGGCCAATCAAAGTGGACCTGGACCGACAAAGTGGAGAGAATAGTAACTAACATGTTTCCTAATGCTCTGTGTAAGAAAATGTGTGTATCCACGCTGAAGATAAAAACACGTGTGTAAACAAGTAGAGGAAGCAACACCTCTCTAAATGTTGTGTGTAAGAATGTGTGTGTATGGACGATGAAGAAAAAAACATATGTGATCAAACGAGGACTGGAAGTAACATGTCTCTTAATGCTCTTTCTATGAATACATGTGTATGTGCGATGAATATAAAAACACATGTATTTAAACAAGGAGAGGGCTCAACATTTCTAATGCTCTGTGTTAGAAAACGTGTGTATTGGCACTGAAGACATAAACACGTGTTCAAACAAAGAGTCGAAGCAACATCTTTTTTAATGCTCTATGTTAGAAAACGTGTATAGATGCTGAAGACAAAAACACATGTGTTCAAACGAGGAGTGGAACCAACACCTCTTTTTTTTGTAAACTTTATTTTATTTATATATTTGCCTTGGTATTTTGCCTGGAACTGGAACTACAGATAGTTGTTAGCTGCCATGTGGGTGGTGGGAATCGAACCCGGGTCCTCTGGAAGAGCAGACGGTGCTCTTTTTTTTTTTTTTTCCTTTATTTTGTCTTTATTAAAAAAAAAACACAGTAAAAAGAATTTAAAATGTGGAAGAGTTAACAATAACTATATAGAGGATAAGAATGATA